>OY776294.1:7396396-7639512 GCA_963675345.1 Trididemnum clinides
TCCATCTTAACTACACATTCCGGCCCTCTTCACAATCACTAGTGCTATCAATGAAAAAGAAATGTTCTTTCCAATGAACATGCTCTTTCTGTCTTTAGGGAAGGAAAAAAACAGGAACATGTGCAAGCACGACATTCGCTTGCCCCATCAAACCAAAAAAAATTTTACCCTTGAAAATTGTATCTTTATTTTTCACAGAGAATACAAACCACTTAACTTGAGAATTTTTTTGTGTTTTACACAATTGTAATAAACACTATTTTTAGTTTCCCGAATCCCCCCTCCTTTCCTCAAACCGAAATTCTGGACCCACCCTTGGTCCCATCTTCTACGAAGTGGAACAGTGTACTCAAAGAACAGCGGGCAAGCAACAATTCATTCCGCAGTTGTTATAACGTTCGAAATTTTTACGAAATTATTTAACTCACTAGTTCATTTTTCATCTCATTAAAAACGTACGATACGTAAAAGTTGCTTCAAAAACCTATCGTTCAAACGTAAAATCGGATTTGCAGCTCCAAAGTGTAATGAACACCAAACCCTCGCTGTTTTGTAGCCGTAAGTATTTTTCTAAGACGGCAAAAGGACCATTTTAAGGCCTAGTTCTTCTGACTCGCTTCAGCTATTTCTTAAAAGGATCGTGCCAGCGCCACACCCGTTGCAATCACTTTTACAATGCACATAACGCTTTTCAACCCTTTTGACTGTTAAATCAACCATGCCTGGATAACTGTTAAATCAACAAAAACATTGTACATTCACAATCTATTAATGATTACTAGATTTCAAGAAAAGACGACGGCGCGATGATAAATTGCATGGGTGCAGCGGCGTACATTTATTAAAATTATTGGGTAAATAAACAAAATCGGGTAAGTAACTGAATACGGTGCGTAAACGTTTCTGATGCGACGCCATTACCAAAAATTTAACTTGCATCAATGCAATAGGCAAAGGTTTTGAGCGCTAAATTAAAGTCATGTTGGACGTCAGTTCTTGCTACTTTTGCTTAGTTCTTGTTTGATACCATCTGCCATAATAGCAAATATTTCACTTTTACTGATTTTATTCGATAATTTTCTTTAAATGTTGTAGCTAATTATCTTAATCATTTTATTTTGGGTTCGGTGTGACGTAAAATTTGTTGACCGTATAAAATTGAACAGCTTTTATTATATTCGCCTAGCAATATCAAGAGTTGAAGGAAATTTCCCAATGCTTCTCCTTGATCTCGAAGAGCCCAATCTTAACGTAAGAAAAATATCAATGACAAAAATATTCTCAGAAGTGTATGTCTAGCAAGTGCTTGGCTTTTTTTCTTGCCTGTAACCGGTAGGCTATGAATACAGAAGGCGCCCTTGATGCTTCTAGTTTTGCTACAGCTGTCCGATGACGTGTCAGAAAATGGATGGCCTTCCAATCTCTTGCTTTCTTCAATTTTGAAATCTTTTGACGAAAATGCAGGGTCCCACTGCGAATTAATGCAAATTCCATTTCATCTACTTTCATTAAAAGTCCAACATGGAACGCTTTGCAATGTAGGATTGTAATAGATCCATGGATATGCAATTCATTATACCATTTACTTGATCGAATTGTTCGATTTTTTTTCGTTTGCACCAGCGTTTCACTTACATCAGGTTGATTTAACTTTGAATAGGCAGCTGTTTTGGACCACAATTCAGAATTGCTAATGGAGGAATCAAAAAAATTTTCTAAAAGTATAACGCCAGCACAGGGCGATGATATCGTGGTTTCGCTTCTACAGTTACTTTTGGTTCAAGACACCAACGCAGAAGATGAATATGGTCTGCTAGTGTCGTGGCTACTAGCGCGTGATAGTAGCCATGTTATTTCACCTTCCAAGTATCGCGGGTCATCCTTAGTATCTTCTTTTCCCACATCACTTCTATTTTCATCGGGCCCAACAGCAAAAAATTGAAATATTTTTCGTAGAGAGTGAGTTGGTTTCATCATTCTCACCTTTCCCGCACTCTTGCTATTGAAATATCCTTCATTACATTTTTAGCAATGCTACATTTACAAAAGTTCTCTCCATTATGACTAAGATATGATAATAAGTTGCTCTTTTTTAAACAATAAATTCCCCACGCTCTGACATTGCGGATTTCGCAATCAATCATAGAGCAATTAACTGGTTGAAATGGTGGATAATAAATTATTTTGCGTGGTTAAGTATCCCACGTGCACTGTTTACCCCAGTCAACTGCTATAACAAAGTTCCTGCTTAAAAATCTCCCTCGCTCACCGTTCAGCAAACTCTCTTGAAGTAAACTACTGTAAACAGCTTGACATTACTGCTAAATCATTGGGTGGGATAATTATGTTGTCATCTCTCTCAAAAACATTGGGGGGATGCATCCCCTCCCTCCCCGGGATTTATGCCTATGCATGTGTCTCACCGAACATCATGGATTTGAAATTAATTGAGGGAAAGCAAATTGGTGTTTTAAATTCATTTTTTGCTGAAAACAAAAAACTTTAATCCCTTAGATATAAAAAATTGCTTATTACCTCTTTCACCTAAAACAATTATCTAATTGTCTTCTTACCCATTTTCTACAACATCATCTAAATGCCTACCTGAATCTTAATCATATGTTGCTTTGCGTGACATCCAGTAAGTTAAGAACGCCACAGTTGTTTACTTGCTGCAAATGAATCGCGGTACAACGTTATCACAGAAATCGCTGCTTAAGCAAGTTAACTTCAGGTCACTGACCCGTAGTAAACTTTCGAAGTTTATAGTGCCAAGCGCAGCATTTTGATGTATACCAAGCAGCAATTATTGCGACAGAGCTGTGGATCAAACTGCTACAAAACATATGAGTCATAGGCCTAAGTATAAATTACGTTCTTTTTTGTTTTGGACTTTGATCAGTCGTTTTAAAGCCGAAAACTTTTTTTTCAAAACAAAGAAATTTCTGCCTTTAGCGCTGTAAAGAATCAGCTGATCACTTTTGCAAACGATTGCACATTAAATCGATGCTTTTAAACTGCGCGCGCAAGTCTGCAATCCCACTTTTGGCGGTACCTGTAAGATACTTTTGATTTTTGCCAAAATAGACCGGAAGCCGAGATTTTTGTGTAAGAGGGGAGGAAGGGTAACTACGTATAAGTTATATAAATGGCATGACACTTAATTTACATAGTCATGATTGTAAAAGCTCTTGGCACTTAAAAAAAGATTGCACTTTTAAAGCCGCCAAAAACTTTTAGATATTTCAGTGCTTTTCAACCTTTTTGCCTATTTGTAGTTTTGCAAATGTCATGGTACCCCATTTAATAAAAATCAAAAAAACAAATAAAACCAAAACGATAGCCATGTATTTTGCTATCTCATGAACTCGCGTTATGCACACATGCCTGGGTTCACGGTTTATGCACGTAAGCAAAAATCATTGTCTGAATATTTGAAACAAAACTCCAGAAACCCTGCGGAATTCGTAAAGTTTACGAAACCCAGGTTGAAGAGCTCTGTGATATATCATTTCACAAATCTTTATCGTTGTCATCGCTTTTTATGTAACTGCATTACAAACAAATATTTGCGAGATGTGTTTTCAATCGTGGTTGTGTTGATTTACCATCATTAACAGGAAAGCCTCATTAAAGATTAATCTTTATTTGTTTGCCGATCATGACGTAAGGAAAAGGAGAAGCTTCAGCCATTAACAATGCAAAAGTGCCAATATTAATCTGCTACCTACCTACTTCCAGGTGCATTAGAACAGCGTTTCTCAAATCACGGTTCGTAAACAGAGGCGTATTTCTTATCTAGGGATGAATTTAAGGCGATGGCCTTCCAAACTACAAAATCATTTAAGATAGAAGAAAAAAATGACAGTAAAATTTAGGGGGGAAGAGTGAAACTCTCTCTTTCAAAAAGTTGATCTCTAAAGAAAAAGGTGTACATGTTATTTTGGAGACACAGGTCGTAGCCATCTCTGCAAAACATATTTTCAAACGATCTAGAGTCGCAGGAAAAAGCAACTGAGAAATGCAGCATTAAACCGTTTAAATATTTTTTTCTTCAATTAACTCGCCACACTCTTGAACAATATAAACGATGACGAGAACTTATTCAACTCAATATGAATAAAATGAGCAAAGGGTTTAAAAGACTTCGAAATGACTTTCCAATCTTGGAGTAACCAGTCACCAGTAGATGTCGTAGCAGTCGGTTCAGGCCATGATTTGAATCCGAAATGTGAGCTCAATGCAAACGTCCTTTCACCTTGATCATACAGCACACAAGTTTTCTTTCCATAGATCGGGGGGGACCAGGCCGCGGCTCTTTTTGCGTTTGAATGTTGCCCTTTCAATAATGTTGTTTTCACTATCAGTAATGTAGCTCAAGTGTTAAGGTCAATTAACACACCTCAAAAAGATCTATACTTTAAATTTGGATGCAAGCACCTTTCAAATACGTGATGCCAAGCTTTAGTAATAATGGTTTTTTCAAAAAGTTCTTTATCTTCATTTTAGATGTAAATTAGGTCAATTCAGGCTTTGGTAATATTGATCTCCACAAAAGATTTTTACTTTCGATTTGGAGGCGTTAAAAATGTGACGCAGCAGTGAGGTCCTTTCATATTTAGTTTGTGTCGTAGACCTTTGTGGCTCTAGAGTGAGTCAAGCGTGGTCACACCCGCCATGCGATTGCATAGAATTGAATGGATAAACACTAAATAATGGACAAGATTTTGATTTAAACATTTTGGTGCTTTTTTATTTATAGTATTGTTTGCAAAGATAATTTGCAGTTTATTTGGGCTTGTAACAATGCTTTTGATTACTTAAAGGATACTCTTGCTTTGGATATTCAAGATAATAGAGTGAAGTATGGAAAATACTGCAGACTTGATGGACCTCGAATATAGTTCACCAGGCAAATGCAATGAACTGGTATTTGATGAAGCATAAGTTATTTCTAAATAATACGTCACATTCTCGGCGTCTGCGATGTACACCATATCACGTAGTTACCGAGATGTCCTGCTGTTATCTCATTGTTTATGACACCCCCTGAATGTCCACGAACCGCCTATGTGCTAACATGAGTGATGCAGGGCCACTTGTATTAGCGCAGTCGGAAGCAATCTTTGGTGAAATCTAAAATACTGTATGTTTTTAGGTCTTGGTGTTCCTCAGTTTAATCGCGGACCGATTTTCTAATCCAATTTTATTGATCTGTGCCTCGAATTTGTCCAATGGCTTTTGTTGGAAGTCGACGCTCTGAATCTTTGTTCTTCGATCAAATTCAAAAAATTAGGAAAATGGGGCTATAGCTCTGAGGGGTCCTCTCCCCCCCCCCTCCCTAGTTGTGCCTATAGCTGCAAGCAAGGAAGCGACGACTTGACGTTCTACAGCAAAAGGTGAAATCTGAGTCGGTTTACGCAAGACCGTAGCCAGACAAACATTTTTGTAGGGGGTAAAATTTTGATGCGAGATCCAGCCAGCCGTTTGATTCCAACGCCAGGGATCAAGAAGCTTTCTATTTTGAGACTATGTATTTTCTGCCGAGACTTACTTTGAAATTTAGAACTAAAACGCAATTCAATTTTGTGGTGGGATCATGGCGGAAGAACGTGAATAATGTGGACAAGGCCAAACATTGCCACACTGTGGGCGTGATGAACAAAACCAGACATCATGGACGTCGTTAAATATTGAGGACATCGCAGACATGGTGGTTATCACAGACATGTCCTAATTAGGAATACTGGTCAGCGCTTACTAGGGACGTAGAAATGATCATGTCTATAAAAAATAGACTGCTTAAAAATCAGTTAAGGTGATTATAAATTGAAAAAAAGAAGCTTGATTTTTCGTTCGTACTTGATTGAAAGTGTTTCAATCAATCAAAAGACTTTCAATCAAATTGAAAAAACATTAATTTGGCAATAAAAAATCATAAACACCAAATTATTAGAAAAACAAACTGAATCTAGTCTTCTTGCCATGCACTGCTCTACGATAAGCTAACAAAATTGAATGTAGCGGTTGGTATGCGAAACATCAATAACAGGTCTAATGTTCGGTCCATCGCATCACTCTACCGATACTATCACTTCTTCATCCCTCCCAAATATTTGCTAAATTGCTCCGATGGTTGGGTATGCTAACATAATAAAGACTTATTTCAGGCAAATCAAGACCAATGGTCTTAAAACTAACCCTGAAAAGCGTTTATTAATTCATCATTTTTAGGTTTTATGTGTTTTGCGAGCATATGGAAACGTGATATACAACTCTCTCTATTTCAGGCCGTATTGGAAAAAGTCTAATCTCACCCTCAACTGTAGTGAACTAAGGTTTACCAACTATACCTTCGTTCTTGCTAACTTTTGATGTCTTTCTGTTTTATGGCTTTTAGGTCAATACAGAAGCAAAAGCGTCAGCGCACAGATGCAGTCATGCACGACCGCGAAGAAGACAAGCGAAAATAAACGTGGAAATCATGTGATCGTTTTTCATTTTCACCCAATGCTTGCTGCAAACAATCTTTTGTTCGCCTTAAGTTAAGAGACCAAATGCCATTCTTGCTCGGTACAGCGTAGTTGGGCTAAGGCAAAGTCAGTTTACCATGTTTCGATCATTTTGGCCAGAATATAGAAACCAGCAAAAAGTACAACAGTGAAGTTTTTGTAAATATTTTGCAAATTAACAAGCATTTTTAAAAGCAATCTTGATTTTGGTTTAAAGACCGACCTATAACCGGTAAAATTTGTTATATTCCAAGTAAAATTTGTTCTGCCCCCGAATTCTTCTAGCTGCACTAAATGGCCTAAACTATTTGGACAATGAGCATGCCTATTCTGCAAGTGCAAAGAAGAATGATAACCTTTTTTAACTAAGACAGTTGTTCAGTAAAACAAAATTGGGAGATTGTGTTACAGACCGATGATATTCAAACGAATGTTGCACTGTCCAACCTTTTGCGCAGGCGAGCCAAATTCATTGCATCTAAGAAGATCATGAGTCAGAAAGCATTGCACAAAGTATTTTGAAAATACAGACCTTTTTATTGAGATACACCGCAAGCAGGCGCAGTTTTCAAACCGTAAATCAAACTGTGGGACATGTACTAGTGAAAGCAAGCTAAAATCGCATGGTTTCGTGGGCCGTACATTTGCACCTCGCGGACCTTAGGTTGCACACCGGTAGAATACATGTATGTAGCATATATTTCACACTCATATGTAAATATCCTATACATGTTAAGGTTTTGAAACGCATTGAAATAGTTTGAATTTTTACAAAACCAGAAGAGTTCGGTTAAATTGGACTATATAGTAAAAAATCTTTATTTGTTTAGGAATATTCTAAAATTAAAAACTTTTTTGAAAACACGCTCATAGTATTCAAGAAAAACCAGCACCTTGTGTTTAAGAATTTTGAATCCAGTACCTGTAACGTGGATTCACATGGACTAAGCGACCTCTTTCTTTTTTTTACTTGTGCCGAGTTTGATTGATGAAAGACAACAAGATTTCTTTCCATTGTACAAACGATAATACGACATAGCAAACATTTAGAAAGCCACTAACAGTAAACATTGCATGCACGATTCTTATGTGAGGATCAACAAAAAATAGCACCACATGTAAAATGACGTCGGTGAAAAGAGAAGCTATTGCGAAAATAAGAGACTTACGTAAAATCGTTTTGATCATGCTTGCCGAACTTCGGCTAGAGTGTGAAGTTGCTTTTCCATAATTTCTGTTGGCAGAGGCGTTTTCGCAATCGTACGGTTCATGGTTATCAGAACGATTTTGTGGCTGTTTTTGTTTCTTGAAAACTTTTCGGGATTCGCTGCTGCCCTTTCTTAGGGCATATGCGAGCAAACCCAAAAGTGTACCCTGGCTGAACAATTCCGCCAGGCTAATTGCCAACAGTAAACCGATATCATGTTTATCGTCCGACATCAAAGTGCATCCTCTACAGCTAGAGCTGTTGTTTGGCAAGATATTTGCTGTGGTCACGATCGCATAAGTGCTAAAGATAATGATGACACTTGCAAAACTAAAAATTCGAACTGGCTTTGAGTAACTGACATTTAGCATTTGGTTAGTGAAAAAACTTCTTTGGCGCAACCAAAGGAAAACAGCAGCATTAAACAAAAGAAAACCATACAAGTATGACGTCACGTCGTTTATTGCATCACACAGGTGATTTTGGCCTGGCTGAAATCCAATGTTCAAGTGCACAAGAGTAAAAATGAAATAAATCAAGCAAGTTACAGCACAAAAAAGCACAGATGAGTATACCAATCCAGAACTGAGCTTGTCCGAATGGTTGCCATGCACTTTTTTCCATTTTCCGCTTTTCACTCCGTAGTGAACTAAAGATGCGATTAGCCATAACAAGCACAGCGTAAAAACAATATTGACAGTCACCGATATTATCCAGTCTGTCTCAGGTCTAAACCCGCAAGTGATGGTGCTTGGTGTACTAGTCGAATTAGAAATTGTTGTTGAATTGAGTGTTGTTACTATTGTAAAATTAAGTGTATGTGTTGAGGCAGAATTGAGTGTTGTTGCAGCATTGAATGTTATTGTTGCAGTTGTAAAATTGATTGTTGTAGAATTATCCATTGTGCATGTTTTTTAGTTGCTATAAGCTAGGTCAACACAAGCTAGCACTCAGATCTAGAAAAACAAATACAAGACCAGTTCACAACTTTGAAAGCTACACTACGTGATATTGTCTGCATTAATTGATATTCATACAAAGCTAAACATGCAAACTCATTTGGTATTAATCAATGCTTTCATTTCTTCTCCCGATGTTCGTAGGTTACTTACGTTTGTGTTTGTTATGGTACAGTAGGTTTATAACATAATTACCGCTCTTTCTCTTCGATTGGTCAATCCAGGGATGCCAACCAGAGGGCTTACCTACAGTATCTCAGAAATTTGGGCAAAAAATTTTTGAAGACGCATTAAATTAGGGTGAAAAACTTTTTTTTCACAAAGTGCGCAACTCTCTCCAACAGACATTTTTATATCCGCCAGCGCTTTTTTTCTGGGAATACAAAGCACTTGTTTTCTTTTGCAGTAGCACGGTCGTGGTAACAATTGGCAACTACGAGAGCAACCATCAGATTGTTGATGGGGCTGAAACAAATTCATAAGCTACATCCTCAAAGCAGTTATGCTGTAAAAAATTTATTTTCCTTGAGCTCTAATTCTTAAAGCCGGTCACGTGCTGTCGCTAGAACGTGAGAAGCCTTCCTCTCTTATGTGGCCAACATCAAGGTGGCAGTGTTGGGGATACTCGAGTCAATGGCTCGCCTCGAGTTTACAAGTGACGCTGACTAAAAAATAACTCGATTTGACTGGGGTCATTTGCACCAAATTACTCTATTTGACTAGAAAATCGACCCAAGTAACTCGTGATTCGATTCGAGACTCCACTACAATCACTTGAACTCGAGTCGCGACTAGACTGACCTGTTGATAATAAAATTACTTGCATAAAAAACCTTTTTTGCTCTTCCTGATATCATATACTCCAAAACGCGATTCTGTCTTTACGTACATCCTTACGTAAATACATGGGCGTTAACTTTTCCGAAATCACCGGAGGTACAAACATCAAACTCGGCACGATTGATTACCTCCCCGTAATGAGTGTCATAAGTGGGTTGGTGATGTTATAATCAAAGATGATCTTTTAAAGTTTCCATTTCTTGACAAAGGAAAACTATTTTTTTCCTTAAACGAAAATCAGCTCCCAACTTATCTAGTTCAAGACATTTTATCGATTTAGAGTGTAATCTGACGACACAGTTAACGCTTGATCACAGAATTTGTTATCTTTATTTTCTCAATAAGTACTGACCTTAGAAACGCAATTAAAAGCTTTTTTGGAGTATATTGTCAAGGTGCTTTTCACAAAAAAAAGTGTAAAACAATTTTACCCGAATTGACGATGTAATAACAGAATCTTTTTTTAAACATTTTAAGCGTTCTTTCCTTTTTTCTTGATCTTTTGAAAACACCTCAATGACGTCATATTGCGGTCTGGTGCCTTTACCGTGAAAAAAAGCAGCAGGTAACAATTACGCACAAAGATTTTATTCAAAGTTATTTCAAAATCAAACAACGTATATGCTGTCCATCAAAGAATAATAATACATCACAGAGTTAACATAGCGGTAGGTCAAAAAACCTATAGTTTTTGGTGTTGAAATGTCCAGTTACAATACTTTTGTACTGTTGTATCGCAAGCCTGACTAATCTTAACCTCCAACACATGTTATTCAAATGTGGCAAAGTTGTACAAGTCGACGATTTTTCATGCAAAATCTTACAGGAATCGCAACATCATCTGCATCTTTACCACGAAAGCCTAATCGGTCGATTATACTCTTTAACAGTAACCTAACCTATTGTAATAACTTAACTGTAAGTGCTTGGCTTCCAATTAGTTCGCACTTTGCACTTCCCCTAGCTGTGATTGTACCAGGACCTAGCGATATAGGCGCAGCCAGAGATGTTAGCTCATACAAATATGCATATTATTACAAAAAGTCTTAAGTAGTACACCAGCAATCACTTTGGCGCCTCCCCCTCCCTCTATTCAACACTTTTTATTTGTGGTTCCATGCAAATGGTGAAATAAACAGATAAACGTTTGTCAAATTATTGACTGTTTTAATATTGAGCACTTCCAGGTTCTTAATACGCACTAACCACTGGTGAAGCCGGCGCAGCTGTCTGAACCGATATTGTTAACCTGTTGTTGTTACCCGACCCCTTTCAAGGGATGGGGGGGTGGCCGAAAACCATGGAGCCCCAGAAGCCGGTAAACCCTAGGGCCTGGGCTAGAGGTCATGGAAAGAGAGAGAGTCACCAAAGAGCGAGCGGCGCAAACAATTCGTAGCTGGGCAGTGCAGAATGAGATAAAAGGTGTCCATAGACGGATGTCCGCAGGCGCTGCAGGAAAGATTCTAGATTCTGCCAATCCTACAGAGATAAGAGCTTGACAGTAAGCTGTGTTCGTTGCAGCGGAGACGAGAGAGGAAACAGCGAGCGTGACGAGGGAGCACAAGTGCCTCAGTGGAAATCGAGGGAACCTGTGTGTTAAAGAATTTTGATGAGACAGTGCGTCTCCAGCCCAAGAAAAGAGAAGAGTGAATGCAAGAGATAAGAGGAGAGAGATTACAAGGAATTGCAGAGGGCAAGAGCGGCGCTCCCCATCTGGCCAGCTCATCAGGTGCGTCGTTTTCCGAAAGAAACGAGTGTCCGGGAATCTATTGTAGTCTGATAGTAAAAGAGAAGAGAGAGGACAATTCCTGCCAAATTTGCCAGAAAGATTGGGGTAAAAGGAAAAATGAAGGAGTGGACAAATCAAGAGTCAGAGAGAAGTAAAAGAAAAATTCCAGACTTGTTGGTGCTGCCGAAACCAGTGTAGAGCTTGCAGAATGGCGCGGGCTTCAGCGGAAAAACTCGAACAAACTGCGCCTGCCAAAAAGGAAAGGATGGCCTCAGTGCCACAAAGTGAGCAGCTAGCAAGGACGCCAGAGCCGCCTTTGCCAAAGGGAAAAGGAACAGAGCCATTTGTTCAAATCATCAGATAGTTTAGTGAGAGAGAGTCAAGGTGAGCGAGAACCACATCTTGGCAAGAGAGGGGGTTGAAGCGGGAGCATGGAGAGGATAAGGTGGACTTTACAGTGAAGGAAGACAGTTTTCAAGGAGGTGAAGAAGGGCAAGCAAAGAGAACCTCCCTAGAAGAAGTGGGAGCAAGCATGAGCAGGTGAGTGGACGCAAAAGCTCTCCAGTAAGGTCTGTATAGTTTTGGTTTCACTCCAAGTCTGGCCAAACCTGAGTTGGGAAAAGAGGTTGGGAGACAAAGAGCCCGCTCATAAGATGACAGAGCGAAATGAGTCAGGGTAACTCGTAGAGGAAGTAGAGAAGCCTCAAAGAAGGATAGGGGAGGACGAGAGGCAGCTAGTAATGGCGCAACTAGCTGCTCGTTGAAAGCGTTCCAATTTGGTTAAATTGATAACGCTTAGAAAAAGGAAACCATCCGGGTGAAGCATAAGTGAGAAGTGGCCGGAGAAAAACTTTATACGGAAGAGAGAGGGACTCCTTAGAGGACCACCATGAGGAAGCAAAGATACAGCGTAAGACCTTGAGACGAGGAAAGAACTTAGCCATCAGGGAAGATACATGTTTAGAAAAGGAAAGAGTGCGGTAGAAGATGATCCCAAGAAAAGTTGGTGTGGAATTGAAACGAAGGGGGGAGATTAATAAAAGAAGATGGAAGTTTGCTTGATTGGGATCCACTTAGAAGAAAGAGGCCTGACACTTTCTCGAATTGAGAGGAAAACACGAGTACTAGACCCAAAACTTTAAATTTTGAGCTTTGATTTGAATTTTAAAGACCAACTATAGCCCTACTACCGTTTAATGGTAATAGGCAAGATTTGTGAAGTTATTATCTGAAGACCGCGTTGTGAAATATTAAAATTTGGAAAAGTTTTTAGCGCAAGAAGTACATTTGAATATTCTCCAGTGTTTATTTTTTTACATTTTGTTTATCTTTCTAAGCCTACATTTTTTTCTTCACAAATCAGCTACTGCTCTTATTTGTCAAGGAACTGGGCAGGGTGAAGAAGCCAAGGGCAAAATCACTCTCTTAAAATTTACGAAAGTGTTGTTTTGTCTGAACTGTTTAGTGTCCTCTAAAAAGATTGTTATGTAAGCTTAACCTAAGCAAATATATCTTTAAAATTTGCTTAATACACCTGATTTTTAACAAAATTCTGTGGGTTTTAAGAAATAATGAATAAAAGGTCATCACCAAAAGTGTGATTCTAGATATAAAAGTTTTGCCCCTCCTATTTCATAGCTTTTAACTGAATGCGTCATTTGCCTCGATTTTTTGTGGTCTAAGTTTAAAATATCGTCAAGATTTTTCTTTTTTGTAATTAAAAATTAAAAGAGCTTTGATTTTATCGAGTCGCTTTACGTTTTGACGACTTTTTAATCATTAACAACGGTACTATTAAAAGCTTAAACAACAATCAAAACACCCTGTGTAATCAAACAGACCAACAAAAAAAGTAGTAATTGCTTTAATAATTCGGCCAACGTGTCTGCAGTATGTTGCATCATTTAGATCTGATTAGATTTCAATTTATTTGGCGTCCAGCACTTTTGAGTCACGCGGTACGGATTTCAAAACTGTCACTCTAAAACAAAAAAGTTTCTCCAACAAAAGGTCTTCAATACAAATTTAGAAAGTTTCTTTACAAGAGAGTCATCAACCTAAAGAAAGGTAACCCTTTCGTGAGTCTTTTCAAACTAATGCCTTCCTTAATATTGTAGCTAGTAACTAGTTACTGCCCACTACTGCACTAGTTACAACTGTAACCAGTTATCAATTAGGCAATGCAAAAGTTAAAAGTTGCATTTGCTTCCTGTTTTCTGCTTTCGCAGCAAAATGAACGGATATTTTATTAATTCGTCATTAAATAATGAAAAAGTAGCAACGTTTTTGGTTAAAAAATTTTATTTCATTGGGTCCCTTCGACAAAATAGAAACTTTGGACCCTGTAGTCTTAACCAATTGACTTGCAGTTGTCACAGATCTGTAAGAATAAATTGTATGCAGTCAGGAAATATGAACGCAAAATCTTTAGTGATGCTATAGTGATCAACGTGGATGGGGCATATTTATTTCCCCACGATCAAAATAGGGTTAAAATTGGTCTCACTTATCTAATCGAAAATCGATATGACACCTTAGTCCAGGTCACGTGGGTAGGCAGATGTGAGAATGACACAAAGGCGGAACGAACCACCGCTGGAGAAACTTGGGTCAATGACTCGACTCGAGTCGGTGTTAAAAAAATATTCAACTTGACTCGAGTCATTTGTAGGAACTGACTTGACTCGACTGGGGACTCGACACCAGTGACTTGAGACCCGAATGCTATGACTGCAGACTCAAGTCAAGACTTGACTGATCTGCTGATAATCAAATTGAATGACAAAAATTTTGTCGTAGAAAGTTTGATTTCTTAAAAATTGTACCTTGAAAATTTGTGTGCATAGGAATATTTTTTGCATAGTGGCAACCATTGACGTATGGAGGGAGGCACCTATGCACGCGCCCCCTCAGAAAAACGTTAAATATCATTTTCAATCATTATGCTTGTAACAGTAACAAACAAGTAACCTGCTCTACAGAGACAGAATTAGTTCAAAGGTCTAAGACCATGGAAAGCATTATTTTTTTCATGTTAAGATAAATCAAAAAATTGCTAAAAGCAATCACCAACATCATGCAGTACCATATAACAATCTATTACGTGTCCAGCGGGTTTTCGACATCTTTTAGTAGATTGTTGTATGGTACAGCACGTTGCAGGTGATTGTTTTTAAGCAGTTTTTTTTTTCATCTTAGTGTGATACTGAAGACAGATCCCTCTTAATTAAGTAGGAGATGGCCTAAAAATTACTAGCAAGCAACTAGCACTATCTCTACTTTGTTTCATATTATTCGTAAATTTTTTTGGTAAGTCACTCAAAGTTTACTGATAAAATAGAGCTTTACTCAATTTTACCGGAGAAATTGTGCACTAAGTTATATGAGATACGAGGTAATGTGGTGACAATACAAAGTGAAACAATATGAATTACAACTGCTTCCTTTTTAGGTTATAAAATTTAATTGATGAGCTATTTTAAAAGCTTGTTGCGCAGCTGCATCGTGTCCGTTGTAGACTACGGACTACGCAAGCCTTTCATGATTTCTTCTGTGTGGCAATGACAAAAGCTAACAAATTTCAAAGTTACTTTTTTTTGCTTGAAAGCAGTAACTGTTACTCAGTTTCTTAAAAAAGTGACTTGCCCACCATTGGGTGCGCAATACAAGCCTTTAAGTTGATCGATATTGTAAATTACGCGAAAAATCGGTGGAGAACTTTGCATCTATGGAAGTTCCTTCACGCTTTTTATGTAGCGCGAGCAACCCCAAATGAAAGCCAGTGATTTAAAAAGGTCTATAACAAGACTGCTAACATAATATGACCATTTTGTAATTTTGTTGCTTAAATAGCAAAATTTTCGACTATCTTTTATTTTTACTCGAGTAAAAATACCTATCATTAATTTCTACTCTTACTTAAAAATTTTTTTGAGTAAGTATCAATACTTTTACTCCAATAGAATTTTAGCTACTTCGACCATCTCTATTCACAGCTAATGCGATGTCTGCACACTCGCTGAAGAACTCTTTGCTCCTAATATCTCAACGGTTCATAGAGTTTTACTTTTAGTTAAATGCAGTCGGCTTTGTTGGAAATTTTGCATCAAATTTGATGAATCGTTTAACAAATTGAACCTCGACATCAGCGTAAGCATAAATCAACCACGAAAAAAGATTGAAATTCACTTCCGTACGGGCAATGCTTTTCACATAAAATGAATATAGCCCACTACAGGAAAGCTCGAAGATCTATACTTCATAAAGCCTGAATAAGATCAGACTTTTAGACCGAAAAGTAAACAACTCTACCATGAGACAGCGCTGGCCAGCTGCTTTGTTACGAGATAGCTTTCACATTGCAAAGTCGTTAACACACTCTGTAAACATTACATTGATATCACAACAAAACCTGCTCATGCCGTTTAGTGGAGCATTAAGGATATTGGGGGCTTGAGGCAAGAATTCATGACGGGCTCTCTAACTGCCAAAGTTCACGGTGACGACCTGTCTTTCGAAGATTTTACCACTATTTCGAAGGTCTGGAAATCAATTATCGGACATCTTTGAAAAAGGAGCCCTTATTCTTCAAAAAGAAAACCCCTAGAATGAGGCGAACGAGACAGCTGTGTCGCTTGCATCATCCTAAATCCACCACAGATGCTAACTAAAAGAAAGCTGTGGAGCTGTGGTAGGCTTACTACTAACCAAAAACTAATCGTGAAAACCTACCTCGGAGTTATCAAGTTTTTCTACAATGCGCTTGATTGCTTCCATTAAGCTTGCTGCTTGTTATTAACGGTCAAGAGGTGGAAATACCAGTAATTAAGCTAGTTAATATTTTTTCATATGTGCAATTGCATAGCAGCCACAAAAGCTAACTCTACAAACCTAGCCTTCTGTTGCAATTATAGTCATAGCCACGATCATTATTTTTTTCAGAAAGAACATGGGAAGTAAAAAAGCAAAGAAAACGAATTCGTTTGTTATTCCACGGAGAGACAGTAGCCTACTTTAAATCCATACAGCTGGACTAACACGAAGAATGTCATCTCTAGTTTCGGAAATTCAGATTTTCTTGAACACCAACTACAGAACAAGATCTAATTACTGAAGTGAAATAGAGTCGCTCCTATCAAAATTTCCTTTGTTTGTGTGTACTTCAAACCAGTAGTTCCCAAACTGAGTGCAGTGGCCGATTTGCAGATAAGCTGCGTTTTTTTTAATTAATAGTTATACTTAAAATACTTAATATTTATCAGCAAAAATTGAGTAAATGTTGCCATGAATAATGGTCAATAACGTCGGAGATCGTGTTTCCAAGAAGCCGGTTGGTCTGTTGCAACTGAGCTTGGTAATGCAAAAACTCTTTGTATCTTGTGATGTCTTTTGAAAATATGGAACATAAAACAAACAGAACAAGGTAGTACGCTCAACATTATACTGTAATCAATGCGATTTACTTCCAAAATGATTTATTTCTTGAAATTTTTTATAATTTTACGGTTAGGATTGATTTCTCTATCTCACATTTACCTGTTGCCAGGGCTTAAGTCGTCTTAAATCCAAAAATAAGAACAACTGGGGAAAAAAATTTAAAACGGCATTCAGATTTTATTAACCAAATATGGGCCTACATGGATGGACACTGAGTTTCTTTTTTTGAGGTATGAAACTGATTTGCCAATAATCTCAGAGCAACCAGCCAAATGAAAAGCTGAAGTATACAGTAATCTCACATCTCAATTTAGAATTAGAATAAAAACAGCTTTTACATAAAATTGGTAGGCGTACATGTAGCTCTAAATAGCGATGAGACGAAATGAAGACTTAAAGATGAAGGACGGTGTAGCCCTTTAGAACAAGGACAAATCTTGGAAACAAGTATGATATGAAAGCCCTGCTATTGTTATACCTATAGACAGACACAAAGTGCGCGTTTTAACGCCTCGTGTAAAATAATAAAACTCGTCACAATTGGCCGCTTCCTTTCTTTAAAATTAAAATTGTTTTTTTCCGCAAATATCATAAACAAAGTAGTGAATATACTCGTAACTTGTCCTGCCTAGCCAACTAGTGTTAGGAGATAGAACGTCTCCGTGTGCTCATAGATAGCCAGATCGGCTTTCGACGAAAGTACCAAACCAGTGTCTTTAAAGACAACAGACTGTTAAAGGCTCTAGTTAGTAATACGTATGATTGACTTATATCGACAGGCCTACTTCGACCCACAACATCTCTTTAGCGCACCTCCGCCAACGAGAATGGAGTTCAGCGATTATGACTTTTATTTCACAACAACTCGGTGTTAGGAGATAGAAAGTTGCGACTAGTGTTAGAAGAAGTTACATTCACTACTTCAACTTGTAACTACCTTAGCCACGTATGTAAGAGCAGTTTTTTAGGTTTTCCCACTGCAAGCAGTGAGTATACATGGAAAATTGGAAAAACGTTCTCTTTGCGCTACTTTAATTAGGTACCACAAATAGAAAATGTTTATCAAGATTACAACGGTCCATGTTTTCAATCTATTAGTTTCCCAAAATAAAGCCATAATTGCTGATCTCAATTCCCGTTGGCGGAAGTGCACGGAAAGGATATTGTGGATCGAGGTAGACCGGTCGACATGTGTCAATCACACGATAAACAAAGTACTCAAAACTGTTTATAGTTACGTCGTACGCTGTGACGTAGCCAGAAGCAATTTTTTGGGGGGTGCAAAAATGTGAAATTCCTTTGGATGACCTTTTTTGAATGGGGATTTTTCATGACTCTTAATTTTGTCAAATTTTGCCATAGATTTATTGGATGACCTTTTTCTGAGATCGACGTTGGCAGTCGTGGTAACTAAAAGCATCTTTAATCACCAATTGGTTTCAAAAAATTCAGCGGGCATACCCCATGCTCCGCCCTCTTTTACTACGTTTGTGATTGTACTGACTTAAAATTGTTAAATTGACGCAAAAGCTATCTGATGGTAACCCAATAGGCCTGTCGGTTGTTTCATAGAAATTGGTGAAATTCGTCGTCGACCAAGCCGCTTTCAGTTGAGAAGCAATTTTTTTGTTTTAAACCTTTTTATCACTACAACACAAAAATGCTTTTCTCTTCTTAGGCGTACCTGCAGTAGTTAGGGAGCACAGAGGCCATGCCAACCAACAAATTTTTGAATCTAATTAAAGAATTAAGGTGTTTTTAGTTATTACTGCTACAAGATATCGATCTAAAAAATGTTATTTCAACAGATTTGACGTAAAATTGACAAAATAGGGAGTCAGAAAATATCGACCTTCAAAAAAAAGACCATCAAACGAATTTTGTGTTTTGTCTCAACAAAAAAAAATTTAGCCTAAAGTTGACAAACAGTAACCAAGCTCAAATAGGATGGTCTATCACAGCAAATCTACTCTACGTTAATAATGATAAAAAGAGTCTGCTTTATACACACTGTCACAAAATTAGCTTTGAAACTTATGTTAAAACAAGAAAAATTGCTTTCGCTCTACAAAGCATAAGCAGTTTCTTGTTGCAGTAGAATCTGTAGTCAAAACTATTTGAATAAGAATCTGACGATGCTTCAGCTTAAAGTTTCAGCAATTTTTTTTGTGGTCTTTTCATAAAAGAGCTATTGTCCTAAAATTTACTTATAGTCTGTTTAGCAAATTGTTTTTTCGAATTAAATATTGATGATGCCTTTTGTTCTGACCCACATGAAGTCATTTTATAAAGTTCCCGAGCGCCCTAGGTACTGGTTGCTATGTAATTAGTATTTGACTTCATAAGACGAAGATTTCAAGTTTAGTGTACTTGTATGCTCAAAGCATTCACAAACTTTGCCTGCTTGGTACTTGTGGGTTATCTGTCACCACTTTTTTTCACCAGGTATTAAATTACTATTATTTAACTGTATATATAATGTTTAAGCCTAAAATGAGTTTGGAAGGCAGTGTACACTGAAGGGGCAGGCCCGGTATGTAAATGTATGGGGCAGTGTACACTGGAAGGGAGTGTACAGGGTTAGGTTTATTAAATTAAAAAAAAGTGGTGACAGATAACCCATAAGTACCGCCTGCTTAAACCATTAAGTCGGGTAACGTATGTTTTCATTAAAAGTGTGTCGTACGATTTTTGACTATGAGGCTTAGACGTCATGGGCAGGGTTGCCTAATTAAGCTACTTTTTACAAGCATTTGTGCTGAATATTTGCGTTTGGCCCTAAAAATAAAAAAAGCACTCAATCGGGCTACTTTTTGTCCACTGGGCGAATAATGATTACTTTTTTTTGCTAAAAACCGGTTCTTCTGCAAAAGGTCAATGTTATTCTTTCCAACTTTTTCATTATGACGTAGTGAAATGGTTTCATCTCCAGGCGCTCAAGATTCCATCATAGATACCCCGTGAGTTAAAAATTTTTCGGAGAAAACATGATAGAAATTTTGTAAATTCAATTATGCATTTGGTCGCCACTGTCCTTATGGCAGAATAATTCTCTTGTTTTAAAAAACACGGCCTACTAGTGACAATCACGTGACCAATCAACGCGCGTAAAACAACATCAAAAGAAAATCAAAACAAGAGAATAATAGAAAGAAGAAGTTATGAGCGAAACCAATCATTTCAACTTGTTGGGCAACACGACAACTCAAACAAGCATCAATGCAAACTAATGCAAAGAAAAAGTCTTTCCCAGGGTTTGTTCCACTTAAACTATATATTCATTACAAGCCCATTGAATTTCCTATCTTCCTCATTATGTCAATTGAGGATCATTGATTGCTTTTGTACAACAGAGTGAGAGTGAAATAAAGCAAAATATTAGGTTTCCCTTCCGAAATTGCTAAAATCTAGTAACTTAAAACTACTGCATATATTCAGGTATAAAACGTTTTTCCTCACGTTTGTTCCACTCAAATTATACAATTTCACAACCTCATCAAATTTTCTATCTTCCACATGATGTTCGGTGAGGATCACTAGTTGCTTTTGTACAAGAAAATGATAGTGAAACAGAGCAAAATATTAGCGCCTCCCCCGAAAACAGGAAAAAACGAGTAGCAAAGGACAACTGCATATAGTCAAATATTAAACGTTTTCCCTTCGTTTGTTCCTCACAAGTTATACATTTTTTAAAAGCTTATCAAAATTTTTTATATTCCTCATCATGTGCGGTGGCGATCATTGGTTGCTTTCGTACAAAAGAATAACAGTGAAATAGAGCAAAATATTGGGTTTCACCTCCCCAACTTTAGATGCACCTCCGTATTTCCTACATAAAACTTGCACGCCTATAAGCATTTCCTAAATGAGGTCTATAAATGACAGTGTCTGCGCTATACATATTTTTACCTTTTTGGCCAATATCCTTTGACCCACGATTGTAACTTCATGACTATTAACCCATTTCCATATTCGATGCCTGAAAACTGCCTCACCCTTATTGCCTCATGCCCATTATGCCACATGATAATTTTACTCCAAATAGTGCAATATGTGCCTATATTGCATCATGATCATGTTGCTATGAGCCCGTATTACCCGATGCCCTTTACTAAATTTCTATCCATGACCCATGGTTACATTTGCGCCGTGCCCACGTTTTTCTTGCCCATGTTGTCCCAGGTCTATGTTACCTTATGCCTACTTTGTCCCAAGCCCATAATGTCCATACCAGTATCCACTACACCATATGCCATTTCTTCCCCATGCCCATTGTGCCCCATGCTCACATGCTTATTACGTTCTATGCCCATTATACCCGATACTCGTTATCTCTCATTTTCATTATGCTATATCCCTATCTTTCCTCATGCCAACTTTACAGCGCCTATTATGCCCCAAGTCCATGACAATTGGGTAATCATCATTTCCGAACGACCATTGCCTCATGGCACTTGCATGATGGTCATTGCCCCATAGATTAAGACAATTGCATCGTAAGCCCTGTCTTTAACCATTATCCCATGGCACTAGCCCTGTGACCATTGTTCCAAGCACAAAGCTCCTGGCCACATGAAATTCAACTTGTGGCATACATTGTCCGGTCAATCCATATAAAAATCCACAACTGCATTTTCGTATTTCTTAATCTTTTAAGGATCATAAGATTCTAATTCATAAAATTTAAGACAATTCCTTAATTGTTTGTTAACAACAAAATTACAAAGAATTTCAGAAAAATATTTATTACGTCATAATAACATAACATAACAATTAACAATCGTGTAACACATGTGTTTCATTATCCCTCAAAGGGTATAGAATTTGCGTGCATTTTCGTATCATCTACATGAAGTTTACATGCATCTTTGGAATTGATGTATCTAAAATTTTTCCAAATGCAATATCGATTGTATCATCCCTATTCGTGAACAAAATCTAACTAGCGTCTACGAAATATATTTTAAATAAAACTTAGCTTGCATCTCATTACCTAATTTAATGACTTGCATCTCCGTTGGTCACAATTGAAATTTTTGCATGCATCTAGATATTTCCTAATTTAAATCTATGGATACGGATATTTCCTAATTTAAATCCTAATATTTCCCAACTGAAAAACGGCTTGATTTCTTAACTGAAGAAGGCTTCCATTTTTGCATTTCTCAACTGAAATATGGTTTTAATGAAATGTTTTAACTGTTTATGTTTAACTGTTTATCTAAATGTTTTAACTGAAATATGCATTTCTGTATTTCCTAACTCTGAAACGGCCTGCATTTCCGTGTATCCAAAGGAAATTCCACACATTTTAATTAGAATATATGGAAAGTGGTGCGGCAGCACCAGGTTTCAACTCTTCGATTCCCGCGCCAAGCGAACCGTCGTTGATTAGCACTGAACCAGTAGAGTTGCTTTATAGAGCTAGTAATATGAGCTCTACGGATCCTTTCTGTTTCGTCAAACAAAAACAGGAAATGGTTGAAGCTTTCTTGCAGTGTTTTATTTACAAATATGCGCAGCTCCTCCCAGCGTGCGCAGAACGAAAATTCACGGCGATAAAGGCTACCACACAGCCTTAATAACAATCAAGCAGGGGGACCAACACTCAGGCACAAACAGAAATCCGAAACATAATCAGGTTTAAACGAAAATTCACTACTCGTTTTGACAAGAATAGCAAAAATACACGTGGTCACTATATATATATATATGAGCAGATGCACCTGTTATGTACATGAGTCAAACATGTGGCCTTATTTAACTACAGGGCAAAGACCAAAGAAAGATAATACAACAAAGAAGAGCTTTTAGAAGTAGTCCGTAAGAAGTCCGATTGTAATGTCTATAACTTCTCAGTAGGGGCTAATTGTTCGGTTCGCTGTAGGGGTCTAGTTTGAAGCTGTATTTACTTAAACTCTTAACAAAACAACACGATATCACTTAATTTACCACAATATCAATCAATGCTGTGAGAAATTGCTAATGAAGTCCAACGATAGAGCGAAGAAGAAAGTGAACAGATGTAGGGTTAGATTTGGGTGAAAGAAAAGAGCAAGTCGTCTGCCATGCCTCATCCTTGGCCTTGGCGATCGCTGACGAGGCGCGTCGAGAAGCGAAGATGGCGATAAGCCTGGCGATCTTCATCACTTCTGTGAGCGCCAGCGAAAGCTTTGCGTCTTTCACTAACCGCACCTTCCACCTCAGCTGACCACCAGGCTTTAGAAGGGCGTTTGATTCGGCCGAAAGAAATGGAAGATTTGGCCGCATTCAGTGCCAGAGAGGAAAAGAGATCAGCACCAGAGGAAAAAGAAAGAGACGAGTATTCCTCTGCAGAAAGACAGTGGGAGTCAAAGTAAGAAGCAAAGTCATCCCAGAGAGCTTTCTGAAAGTTGAAGGATGGGGGATGCTCGTTGGGACAAAAGACCAAAGAGAGAGGGACAGATAGAAGAATTGGTAGATGGTCAGAACCCAGGCCCTGAAGTACCTCCCAGAAGCAAGAAAAGGCAAGAGAGGAGGGAGCAAAGGAAATGTCAGGAGAGGAGCGACTGCCAGTGGGGCGATGTAGAAGAAAGAATATGTCAGGGTCGTTGAGGGGGAGGAGGTCAGAAGAGATGACCCAGTCGAATACTTCCTCCCCGTGGGGGTCGGAAGTACCTCTTGAGTCCCAGAGGGGGTGATGGCAATTGAAGTCCCACAGAATGAAGAGATTTCTGCAGGAGGGAAGAATTGAGGGAGAAAAGGAGTCGGTTTTTCCATCCGTCGGAGAAGAGTAAATAGAGAGGTGCATACACATTAAGAAAAGAGAGCGAGGAGGAGTGGTTTAGAGAGATGTTGACCCCTATATAATCAGAGTAGGGATCAAGAGAGGAGGTAGAAAGTTTAGAGAAGGATAGGCTTTGCCTGACAAAAATGACGACGCCGCCGCTAGCGTGCGTGGCAGAGAATGCCAGACGAGGAGTGGGTGCGATCAGAACGCAGAGCAGAAAATCCAGGAATCTGGAAAGAGGAAGTTGATTTAAGATTGGATTTCTGGATGCAGATAAGGTCGACAGGGTGGGACGAGAGAAAGTGAAGTAGTTGAGTGCTCCTGGCTCGAAGACCTCCAGCATTCCATTGAAGAACCCAGAGGGAATCAGGGGGGAGAGGAGGCGAAGAAGAACAGCCAGGAGCAAGGGACGGTGGTGAGGGGGCAGACGGAGAAGATATAAAATGGGCAGATGGGGGATAAGAGGTTTGAAGACGAAGATGAGGCGGGAGTGCAGGATTGGCAGAGGGGGGCCCAGATTGCACAGTGGAGGTATACATGTGAGAGGAGTTCGAGGAGAAAGTCATAGTGTTACCACAGGGTGGGCAGCTCCAAGAGTGAGAGCTGCCAAGAGCTCTGAATTTGGAGAGGGAAAGTTGTGAGCACCTTAGATGGACCCATTTGGAGCAGGTGCAGCATTGCACTGATTTGCCCCGCCAGGTCACATTTCCAGCGCACGCTGAGCAAGGAAAGATATGACCAGGGTTGGGATGAACGTTACCGCTCATCAAAGGAAGAAGGAGAAGAATCAGGAGACGAAAAATAGCAAGAGAAGGGAAGGAGAAGTGAGAAAGAGAGAACAGGCAATCGATTTTGAAGAAGTTGTGTTCTGCCCTTCTGCGGTCGTTCAGGGTGCAGCATAGAAAAAAATTGAAGGGGAGTGCTCGGGGTAACTGGGACCCTGGGGATGGCCAACAGCCATTTCGACCCAACCCAAACGGGGTCGGAGACCGCACCACCACGTTGAGGCGGCTGTTGATTGGTGAAGTCATCATATGTTCGTATCCTTTGTCTCCTTTTTGGAGGTAAAGCGTGATGCTTTTCACCTTCTGAATTATTAAGACTTTCCTTTCATTTTAAAAACTTTTCCATTGATTTTACTCTTGCACTACACTATATCACTAAAATACGTTAAAAAGTAAAGCTACCGCATAACCTAAAACTAAAATATAGAAAAAAAGCCTATGCAGTGAAGCTTAGCATTTACTCATGCAATTAATTGTTACATCATAGAAACAAATGCAAGAACCATTTTTAACAGTTTACTATAAAGTTCTACTCGTATGTTGAAATTTTTAAAATATATCTTTTGAAACCTTTACGAACCCTTGGGCAGTTGTCATGGACCCCAGTTTGGGAGATTTTAGCTACCTACCAATCACCTACCAATTTATATCAAGAGCAATGTTAAATGTCAACTTGGAATACAAAACTGTCAAATCAACTGAAGTGACTGACGGAATTGCCATTAAGTAAATAATGCATTTATCCCGGATTATTATATGCCAGTGGTGGCCACACCTGCCATGACAAAGAGCCAAAAACGATGGAGGCCATCATTGAAAAAGCCACTACACAATCCTTTGTTTATTTCAGTCCAGATAGGAGGTGATGACCTTTTTTTTTCTTTTTGGAGACCATCATTTTCAAAGTCCAAAATTACGCATTTGCACCCTTCCACCAGCCCCGAAATTCAACGTGCCGCACAGTAGATTACATACCTCTAAACTACATCATTGTACCCAAATACAACATGAGCCAAAAGAGCCACAGTCAAGAACTTAAAGAGCCGCATGAGGCTTGCGAGCCGAAGTTTGGTCACCCCTGTAATATAATAATGTCGATTTTCATGTTCCACGTTTAAATTCTCACTACAATTCCGATTCGCCGACTCGATTGTAATTACTATTTATAATATTGTTTTGTATTTAATGCGTTTAAATTTGTTTTATAGAATAAAGTACAAGTTCGTCTACAACAAACAGAACACTAATTAGATCCGTGTGAGGCTTTACAAGTCACCTAAATTCCTATAGCCGCCAACCAATAATTAATCAGAGACTATATTAGTATTTGGCAATTTTTCCATAGAAACAAAGTAATATTTGGCAATGTTTCAAAAAAACAATTAGTATTTTACAGCTTTCTCAAAAGAAGAAATTTATTTGGCGTGATCGGAACCCAAAGTGTTGCAATCAAAATGATGACGAGATCGCAAACCAAAGGATCCTGAAGGACGCGACTTCAATTATTCAACCAATTACTGATTCCGTCAACAGTTTTGGAGAAACATTTGCTGCTGAACAAAGTAGCCTAAAAACATTCAAAAACATACTTCAACCAATATTACCTCCACATCAAAAACTGGAAGCCGGAAGAAATCAAAATCTCAATCTTTTATATCACAGAGTTCGAAGTGCAGTGGTTTTTCCTCGAACAGAAATGCAGACTCGACAGGTTCTTCTTCTAGCTCGCCTTTAATCTCAAGCGGAAATTAGCGAAATTGAAAATCAAAAGGCCAAAGAACGCTACGAATTGGAAGAAAAACAACAAGCGCTAGCACGTCGTAAGAAAAAAGAAGAGCTTGTGTAAACACGTCAAAGAAAAAGAGCAGCTTGAGGAATTGTGACTTAAAGAAAAAAAGCAAAAAGACCATCAACAACAATTAGCCGTAGCACGCCTCCAAGCTGCACTCAACGAAGCCACGGCAGAGATAATTTATGAGGAAGGACATTCGAAAATCACTTCAAACCATACGAACATTACAAATTGTAACACAACTTGTTTTCTTGTTCAACTTTATCGCGTGAAGTTTCGAACACAAAACCTTATTATGCTAATGTGCATTGAGATAAACTTATTGAACCAATTTTAGCAATAAGCTGGCATATAACTGCTGTTGTATCTCAAAAATCCGCATTTTGTGTTGATGAAAAGTATGATGCTAAATTTACTTGTGACGTTGATAGTTCAAACAATTATAATAATTAGGAGATAGATGTAACGAGGTACCCAACAGCATCACTTATTCCCCTATCGCGAAGATAGATGGCTCAGTGTTTTGCCATCCTATTAACCAACTACCTCAAATCCTTCTGATTTTGGCGTATTTCACATGAAAACACAAACAGAGCCTGTCTCTCTTACGTCTCAACAGATACTCACGAAAATTACAGCTACACCTCCGAATCAAAATTACGTGCTCCATCTGATTATAACTTCTGAGCTTGCATCCGCTGCTTCAAACCAAGTCTCACAGTGCAAGGCAAATCAAGCCAGTACTGGCGAATCCAATATTAATGTCCAGTCTGTAGCCAGACCTAGTTTGCATAACCCTGTATTCATTGTGCCATTTACCTTCTGTGTAATCACTAATCTTCAATGGAAACCCAGCCAACTATTATAATGTTGTTGATGCCTTCGACGCTCTGATTGTTTATAGTGTTTACGAATCTAAACGCAAATTGTTCTTGGATTAAATAAAATTTAACGATTTAACCTAAACGCGAATTGAACTTGGATGTGCTGACCGAAATTGCCCGACGCTTACCCATCTCATGGCTAAATGGATGGCGAGCCTTGACCACTTGCGCTGGTTACGGGTAAAAGCTTTTGACCAGAAGGCAAGAGGCTCACGACTTCCATTTCGAACCTGTTCCAATACGGTTTCCGTAAAATCTCCCCTTGCGTCGGTGACCAATTCGGGTTTGGCAGCGGGATACGGAAAAACTAGCAAGGTGCTTTCCACCAACGCGACCTTACTTAATTGAAAAGAATGTTTTTGGTTTTCACTCCACAACAACGGTCGATTATTCGGAGATTGAGCTACTAAATCGTGCAGTGGCTGCAGCCATTTAGCGCAGTTTTGGACAAACTGACTATAAAATTGATACATTCCCAAATACCGTCGTAATTGCCGTTTGGTACGAGGCAAGTCCATATTTTGAATCGCAGCACTTTAGCTTTTGATGGAGCAACACCCGCACTGGAAACACGGTAACCCAGAAAAAGCAGGCTGTGAAGAGCAATGACACACTTGTGGGATTTGAGAATTAATCCGTGGTTTCGCAGGCGACTCAAAACGGTGCGTAAGAACCGTTTATGTTCCTCAAAGTGGCGCGTTGTCACTCTGATATCGTCGAGAAAACAAAAAACATTATTCAGTTCAGTCACAACTTCGTTTATTAAGCGCTCATAATATGCGGAATTAGAAGCGAGGTCCATCGGCAAATATTTATAAGAAAAGTTTCCAAGGGGGCATGTAATTGTCAATTTATGGCGATCGGATTCCTTCACAGAAATATTATAATACGCATCTTTTACATCAAGAGAAGAAAACCAAATACAGCCGTGTGCCAGCGACTTGAAATATTTATGTTGGGTAAGAAATGTTTTTGCACTTTGAGAATTTTGTTCAATTCGCGCAGAGTCGAAATGAACCTTCTTTTTTTTTGACCCAATAACAATTGGGCAAGACCATGCGCTTTGACTTCTTTCTAGTATCCCTTGGTCAAATAATCGTTTTATCTCGACCTGAAGCCCACGAAATTTCTTTGGGCTTAATTTTCGAGAACGGTAGTCTCTACTTAGGCAATAATTGAGTGTATAATAATGTGTGGGCAACGGGAAGGGTGAAATATCACTGGAAATTCAATTTGGAGAGTTCGGAAAAAATTGGCATTGGACGGGATGTCACTAGAAGTTACAAAGCCATCTTCGCTCTCCACAGGATCATGAAAAGTGACACGCTACGCTTCTAAAGATTCAATCAACAGTCCAGCAGTTAAATTTACGGTATAGCTGTGTCTTATCAGGAAATCTGCACCGATTATGCGGTAAGCTAAATCCACAACATAAAAAACAAAAGGTAATAAACGTGGCAACTCCAAGTTTAAAGTGACTTTCAAAGTGCCAGTGATTTGGATGTTGCCACCAACGGTAGGAAGGACTTTTTGGTTGGCTGGGTTAAACGGATCTAGGACTAGTGCCCGACTGACATGTGCCCGACGGCGACATGCCCGACGGACATTTTCCCGATGGATACCTGCCCGAATAAATAGTGCCCGATGGACAAATGCCCGATTAGGACAATTGCCCGATTAGGAAATTTGCCCGATTATTTGTTTGGCTGTTATAAGAATTTAGTATGCACTTCAAGAATATTGAATAAAAGTACACTGAAGAATACGAGAATTTATTATGCACTTCAAGAATATTGAATAAATGGTTGTGCCATCCTTCCAAGGAATTGATTGTTCGTGGCAAATCATCGCATACGCGATCATGCATATTCCACATACAAATAGGAAATAGTGGGTTTCCTCTATTACGTCGGTGTCTCCTGCCAATAAAAGTATCTTCAAAGTAGTTAATTACTCCATCTGCTTCTTCGCACAAGTGTGTTCAAAAGCTTGCACAACACTGTCTGATGGCACAAAAGGCCAGTGCTGGTATCATTCGAATGCTTATGGCAAACTCAGCATCGCTCTGATATCTTGATTGCAACCCTTCTGTTTGTAAACTGAACGAAGGTTTATACATATACAACCGCTCTTTTAGTTTCTCTTCAGTCTGTTAAAGTTTTTTACTCTTGTAAGCAGTCATGGAATTCGTGAAAACTCAACGTGGTGGATTGAAGCTGTGCTACAATGGTTACCTATATGTTAAGAACAAGGATTTGCCGTCTGGAAATACGTTTTACGAATGTGAACGCCGCCGACGCAACAACTGCAAGGCCAAAATTACTTTGCGTGGTGATCAAATAATAAGAGAGACACATGAACACACTCACGCTCCAGATATTATTCGTCAAGATCTTCTATCTTTACGTGAAGAAATGAAGGAACAAGCTATTACAACCCAACAATCATCACAACAGATTCTATGTCAAACGTTACAGAATGTCTCGGAAGGAGTCTATAGTCAACTACCGTCTATGAGCACAATTAGACGTTCTATCAGAAGATATAAACAAGCTGTACATGCTCCACATCCCATACCGAGAAATTTGTGTGAGATGGCCATTCCAGATGAATGCAAAAGAACATGCAACGAAGACAATTTCTTACTTTACGACAGTGGACCTAATAAATTCTTATAACAGCCAAACAAATAATCGGGCAAATTTCCTAATCGGGCAATTGTCCTAATCGGGCATTTGTCCATCGGGCACTATTTATTCGGGCAGGTATCCATCGGGAAAATGTCCGTCGGGCATGTCGCCGTCGGGCACATGTCAGTCGGGAACTTGTCCTGATACCGGGTTAAACATAGGATGTGTGTTTAAAAATGGAAAAATGCTGCATGATTCGCCTGTGTCAATTAGAAAATGGACACCAGAAGACTTGTCTATCACAACAGGTAGGGAATCATTAAACGCTGCCCCGTTACTCCACTGTCCTTTGCCGTGAAGTTGGAACGATCGTTTTTGGCATGGACAATCTTTCGGGAAGATATTTGGCGCAACTATGGCCAGAACAGCGGTTTTGCTCTGTCTGCATAGGTGCTATGGAAATAACAAAGGTTTTTGGCTTCTTGTGCCTGTGTTTGTGAGTTGGTGTCGTGACCACGTAGGTTGAATCTTTCTGATGTGGAACCGGTACCGCGGTAGCAAGAGAGATTGAATCCAATGAAGGCATGTTATGTAAACGTTGCCGAGTCGCGCTATCTGCCAGATTATTTACACACTCTTGTATATTTTTTAAACGACTTTCCAAAAGCCCGTTGATGATGTGTTAATTGTGAGGGCGCGGAGAACCAGGAATACGTGACAATGTGTGCGCAGAGCTAAAGGTATGGACTCCCTGTTTACATTGCGAGAGTCGGTCAGCATGCTTGACAAACTCATCAAGGAATAGATGTTCATAAAGATAAAAGTTTGTTCTTACGTCTCCGTCAACAGAATTTAACAAGCAATAACGACGCAGCTCTGCTTGAAAGTTTGCTTTGGGCTCAAAAGCGTCGCCTAGAGTCATTTTAAGTGGCTGGAAATAATCGAGCACTGAATTGTCACCACGTCGGCAAGTGTTCAAAAAAGCAAAGACAATGTCACGAGTGGTACTGGAAATTTTTCCAACAGGGAAGATTTTAAGGTGGAGTAGGGGCGGTCGTGAGGAATATTTTGAAAAATGTCTGTTATTTCGGGAAACACAGCATGGTTAGCGATGCACTTAGCAAACTGCAGACAGTGATACTGTTTCGACCTATCAGGTCTCTTTAGTGCAGTTGGTGACCGACAAGAACCTTCCACTAAGTGGATCTAGTAAAGGTCCCACAAGTGTGGCGGTCTATGCTATGCATTGTTAAAAGCCTCTAGCTTCTTGTCGGTCACCAACTGCACTGAAAAGACCTGATAGTTCGAAACTGTGCCACTGTCTGCAATTTGCTAACAGCATGATTTTTTTGTAATGAATCGAGAAGTTTCATAAACTTGGTAACTTCGTCCAAGACATTTGCGTGATCGAACAATATCTCTGAAAATATCCACGTTCATTACTATGCTTGAAATCAGATAATCGAAATGGTTCTACGTGAACCAAACTATTCAGAGAGCTAGTGGCGCTTGCTAGTCTCGGTCTAGACGAGGGAACGGCGGTCGATTGATGACGGAGATTACATGACGAAAACTGTGGGCCTACAATGCTAATGTCGCCACTCGAAGATGAATTGACGTTAGTGTGCCTACTAGAACTAGCTGATAAACCTAATGTATCGGGTTGATGCCTTTGCAAATCACGAAACATTACATAATATAGGCCTAACATGAACACAATCGCTATAAGGCTTCCAATCATGGAACTGCTGTACAGCAGGAGCAGATATTTAAGGTCCATTGTTCTGTTCTTTTCAACTCACCTCAAGTTTCCAATAGTTAAAATTCCAAAAAGCCTCGGGGTCACTGATGCAGCGCTACGGTTTTTCTTTCAGCTAGGGATGCAGAACATTTGCTTGTTCCTTGATTAGCGCGTGTTGTCGCAAAAAGAACGAATAATGATGTACAGCAGTTTATAAGTGCTTAAAAAGCGTTATCACGTCATGGTACAAATAATGGAGGGCGAAGGCATGGCGTTCGCTACAGGCTATTATTTTATGGGTATGGCAAACGTTTAGTCACTGGAAATGCTATCTTTTTACAAAGTTAAATCACAATTTACTAAACTTTGTTGATGAAACCTGCCTTTCATAAAAAAAAGACTTTCCTAACAACCATATTTTTCTAGTGCTCTTAAATTATTGCTTTCTTCGTATAACTTTACACTGTAAAAACTAAACTTTGGCCCTTTTCGAATATTCTCACAACGATTGGTAAAGGCGAATTAAGATGTCAATGCAACTGACCTTTATCTGACGTTTCTGCATTTCTTAACTGTTACGTGGCATGCATTTCCTTATTTTCTAACTGAAAGATAGCTCGATTTTCCAACCCAACATGGCTTGCATTTCTGTATTTGCCAACTGAAAAACAGCTGGATATCTTCACTGAAATATGGCTTGCATTTCTGAATTGCCTTGATAGATAGCTCGATTTCTTCACTCAAACATGGCTTGCACTTTCGTTTTTTCTAACAGAAAGAGCTCGGTAAAAATGTTTTTTTTTTGTGAAAGATCTTTTTTGTGTAGAAACTTTTTAAAATTGGTTGGATTAAATACTTTTTTTGAAAGCACGCTCATAATATTCAAGAAAAAAATCATCACTTTTTGTTGAAGAATTTTAGATCCAGTAGTTGTTGCATGGATTCACATACACCAGTGGTTTCCAACCATTTTTGTCTGCTGGCACAGTAAAAAAGCTAAACAAATTTTCCAGCACAACAGCCACATCAATCAATTCATATGGATCGCGAGTAGCATTGCAAGTGACTCTTTTTTGGAAATCACTTTTTCGGACCGCATAACGGAATCTCTGACGTTGTCGACCGTTACTTTATGGCCGCATTTAGTCAATTTTGGTTGAATAATTTTTGGCTGTAATAAATATTAAGTATTTTAAAAAAACTTGGGGCACTCAAACTAATCCCAGCACACTGCGGCATATATGCAAACTAGCCGCGACACACAGTTGGATAAATACTGACATAGACTAAGCGACCTCTTTCTTCTTTTTTTTTACTTGTGCCGAGTTCAATTGATGAAAGACAACAAGATTTCTTTCCATTGTACAAACGATAATACGACATAGCAAACATTTAGAAAGCCACTAACAGTAAACATTGCATGCACGATTCTTATGTGAGGATCAACAAAAAATAGTACCACATGTAAAATGACGTCGGTGAAAAGAGAAGCTATTGCGAAAATAAGAGACTTACGTAAAATCGTTTTGATCATGCTTGCCGAACTTCGGCTAGAGTGTGAAGTTGCTTTTCCATAATTTCTGTTGGCAGAGGCGTTTTCGCAATCGTACGGTTCATGGTTATCAGAACGATTTTGTGGCTGTTTTTGTTTTTTGAAATTTTTTGGCGATACGCTGCTGCCCTTTCTTAGGGCATATGCGAGCAAACCCAAAAGTGTACCCTGGCCGAACAATTCCGCCAGGCTAATTGCCAACAGTAAACCGATATCGTGTTTATCGTCCAACATAAAAGTGCACCCTCTACAGCTAGAGCTGTTGTTTGGCAAGATATTTGCTGTGGTCACAATAATATAACTGCTGAAGATAATGATGACACTTGCAAAACTAAAAACCCGAACTGGCTTTGTGTAATTGACATTTAGCATTTGGTTAGTGAAAAAACTTCTTTGGCGCAACCAAAGGAAAACAGCAGCAGTAAACAAAAGAAAACCATACAAGTATGACGTCACGTCGTTTATTGCATCACAGAGGTGATTTTGACCTGGCTGAAATCCAATGTTCAAGTGCACAAGAGTAAAAATGAAATAAATCAAGCAAGTTACAGCACAAACAAGCACAGATGAGTATACCAATCCAGAACTGAGCTTGTCCGAATGGTTGCCATGCACTTTTTTCCATTTTCCGGTTTTCACTCCGTAGTGAACTAAAGATGCGATTAGCCATAACAAGCACAGCGTAAAAACAATATTGACAGTCACCGATATTATCCAGTCTGTCTCAGGTGTAAACCCGCAAGTGATGGTGCTTGTTGTACTAGTCGAATTAGAAATTGTTGTTGAATTGAGTGTTGTTATTGTTGTAAAATTAAGTGTGGATGTTGAGGCAGAATTGAGTGTTGTTGCAGCATTGAGTGTTACTGTTGTTGTTGTTGTAAAATCGAGTGCTGTAGAATCATCCATTTTGCTTTTTTTAGTTGCTATAAGCTAGGTCAACACAAGCTAGCACTAAGATCTGGAAAAGCAATTACGAAATCAGTTCACAACTTTGTGGGCTACGCTACGTGACGTTGTGTGCATCACTTTTAATTTTTACAAAGCTCAACATGCAAAATCATTTGGCATTAATCAATGCTTTCATTTCTTCTCCCAATGTTCGTAGGTTACTTACGTTAGTGTTTAAAAGAGTAGGTTTATAATATAGTTATCCCCCACTCTCTTCGATTGATCAATGCGGGGATGCCAACCAGAGAGGTTACTTATGTCAGACATTTGGGCAAAAAATTTTGAACTAACTTTCAAAAAATTTTGAAGACACATTAAATTTGGGTGAAAAATCTTTCACAAAATGTTCACCTCTTTCCATTTGGACCTTTTTGAATCCGTCAGCGGCTTTTCTGGAAATACTAAGCACTTGTTTTCTTTTGTAGTACCACGGCCGTAGTGACAACTGGTAACTACGAGAGTAGCGCAAGCCTCGCGTCTTAAAGACCTCTAGGCATCAGGTTTTGATGGGGTGCAAAAAGTTTTAGGTATGTTTGAAATAGCTATGTTTTTCCCGGGCATTAGCCATTCCGGCGTTATTCGTTGGCAACTGGCAATATGCTGTAAGAAATTTATTTTCTTTAAGTTCCAAGTCTTTAAAAAATAATAAAATATCCGTTCTTTTTGCTGTGAAAGCAGAAAATAAAAAGTAACTGCAACTTATAACTTTTACAGTGTCTAATCGTTAACTAGTTATAAACTTCGTTACTTCTGCAAAAAAGTAACGAAGTTATAATTACAGTTACTTCTAAAAAAGTGACTAGTTACCGTAACTAGTTACTTCCCATTACTGTATGCAGCCAGTGTTGACGCTATAAAAACGGGTGCACTCTGGGAGACACTATTAGGGAAGGCAATAATTTTACAAGACTCTCTAAAGGGTTTACCTTAATTTAGGTTGACGACGTTCTTTTAAAGAAACTTTCTAAATTTGTGTTAAAGACCTTTTGTTGAGAAACTATTTTATTTTAGAGTGACAGTTTTGAAAGCCGTCCCGTGTGACTCAAAAGTGCTAGACGCCAAATAAATTGAGATCTGCTTATCAGATCTTATAGAAAAACTAGAGGCAAATGAACCCATGACATTGGTGCCCCGAGCGCACTCTCTCGGATTACTACATTGGTCGTCAATGTCGTGAGTTCGCTTACGTCTTTAATTCTACTGTAATCCAAAGCTAATCCTCACTCAATCTAGAGTTTGTTCCTTTTTATTGGTGATAACAATCAATAGATATATTAACAGAACAGAACAGAATGTGATCCATGAGGGCAAAGCAGTGGTAACTTGATTCAAAGCATGAGCGAAGCGGATGATTGACCAGCAATAATCATCATAAGCAATGCGAACATATATAAATGCGAACACGAATCACGTGACACGATAAAGTTATGGAGTTTTGATAAGGTTGATGTGAAAGCAATGCAATTTCTTATACCAAATATCAACATTGATATTTGACACCCACTATAGGAAATACTGATAGTGATATCAAAAATGAAGCTAAATACAAATTAAATGAAAACTAAACTATGCACTACAGTTCGAAGAAGCGATAGCACTGTTGACAATAACAAAACATTTCGCTTTCCTGAACTTTTTGTTTTTACCACATACAGTGCAGATTTAATATGCCGTTATCCTTTTCCCAATAAATCTCATACAAGTTTGTTTCTCGGTCTTTTGATTTCTTTAATTTCAGTTGGAATTCCTTTTCGATTTGATTCTAAAGTTTCTACAGAAGTTATTCTGCGGTCAAGTAGCCACTGCGCCATTGGTATTGAAGTATACAATCTGTGGTATATGCTTCTTCTCACAGAATATGTGTGGCATTCCAAAGTTTGAATGAGGTATTTTACTGTATAGGATACCCAGATGCCGGATATCCAACAAAACTTGATTGCCAGATATCCGGCAACCGGATAATTCTCATTATACAATTTTCAAAAATCTAACCTGTAAAGTGCGATTCTGTCTGTCTTAGCTTCTCTGAAACTGCCAGGCGTATAAACATCAAATTTGGCATGATTGGTTACCTCCTTGAGATGAGTGTCCTAAGGGGGTTTGTGACGTCACCATGACGTTATCGTCAAAGATAACTTTTCAAAAGTCGCATTTTTAGACCAAGAAACGTGGTTTTGAGCTTAAACAAAAGCCAGTATCCAATCTGCTAAATTCGAAAAATTTTACTTCTTTGCGATGTAACATGACGTCATAATAAATAATTAATTATAAAATTTGTTTTCTTAATTTATTCAAAAAATACTCATCGTAAAAACGCGACTAATAAGTTTTTCGGGAGATCTTAACAAGTTGCTCTCGATAAAAGAAACTCTACAACAATTAATGATGAATTGGCAATACAACAACAGATTCTTTACTAGAGCAGTTAAGCTTTCTAAGCATGCTTCTTGCTTTTTTTCTGCACGCTTCATGAACGAACCGCTTTTTCATGTCATAATGCTGCCTGGTACAATTAAAACAGTCTTTTGCTACCAGAGATCATCATGTTATTTTTCAAAAATTGCAACACTTTTACAAAATCAGTTTAGGTAAAACTAATTTGTGACCTCATTTCTCAACTGAGTTTCAAACTTTTGAAAAGTTACAAGGTATTTTAAGGCAATTCCAATAATACATGCTACGCACATTTGCTATTAGTTTTTATACTAAAAAAACTGAACTTTAGGACCTGTTGTGTAACTTTTTATTTTCTCAAAAATACGGTAAGCTGAGTATAAACAGATTAGTTTCATGAAAAACGTGACGATAAGGTGCTAACAATTAGTGACATTCGAAAACTGAAGAAATTTGTTTTCCAATAATATGTCATTCTGATTAGTTAAGACTAAGGATTAGTTCATAATAGCTGATCGAAATTGGTTGCCGTACATCATGCTTCATTGTTAGTGGAACAATTTTCCCACTAGACTTGACAAATCTGCACTTTTTAGAAAAAGTTAGTTCTTTGATACATTTTGACTACTTTTTCCGAGCAAGCATGATTCCTTGGCATTATCTATATAAATTTGCAAAAAGATTCATCAAAAAACGAACATTTAAAAAACTGTGAAATGTAGCTCACCGGTAAAATCATCCAAAATTTTGGTGTTTGGAATTCACAAAATTGCAATGTCTAGAAAAAGTTAGTTCTTTGTTACATTTTCACTACACTTTCTCAAACGCGTGCTTCTTTGGCATTAGCTATCTACATTTTCTAAAAGGTTTTTCAAAAAATGAAGTCTCCAAACATTTTATCATGTAGCCGCCCACTCCAAACAAACAAACAAACAGATTGGTGATCCCCCAACAAAAACACGGAGGCAAAGATGATCCTTGTTTTGTCTCTTGCGACAAACTATTCGTTTCGAGCTACTTATTATCTAAATGCTGAAGGCATTTTGTTTGCGATTGGGTGAAGCCGACGCAGCCGTCTGATTTGATATTCTTAACATCATCGTTACTATTGGCTACTATTGTAACAACTTAACTGTAGGTGCACCACTTCGGGTTACTTCATTCTTTCGCTGGCTGCGTGTACACTAAATCGTAGCAACATGCACGCAGACAGAGGTTTTAGGTAGTACAAATAGACATTCAGCTACGAAAGTGGTTCTCAAACTTTTTGCGATGCCACGCATTTAAAAAAGCTTGCGAGACTTTGCGACGCACCACACAGCATTCTACAGTTTAGTTTGCCGTTCTGCGAGATAAATGTGTCCCATAATCTACATAAATAACTGCCCCTAGGCTCCCGAGATTTTGGATTGGTCTGTCATCTTCAATCGTAAAATTACGCTCTTCTAAGTTTGTAACTCATCTTTCCTGTTTTCGTTCAACATACAACTGAATGCTTTATTCTTTATATATTTTTCGCCAATTAAGTTAAACTTCTGCAATTTGATTCTTGAATAACAAGTCAACTGTTACAACAGTGTATTAAAAACACTATTGAGAAAATGTCAGAAGAAAGTAAGAAAGGAATCTACCATCAGAGCTCTTTTGACGCAATAAAACCTAGACTTAATGGCACAAAACCAAACTATCCCGCGACGCCTTTGGAAAATTGAAACAACGCACCGGGGCGTCGCGACGCACAGTTTGAGAACCACTGAGCTACGAAAAAATCTTTTCTGATATTTAATAGACTATTTCTGAACATACATATGCAAATTACTTTCGCGTCTCTCCTACCCATAGCTTTGAAATTTATTTCCTTTATAAAATGAACAAAAAAAACTTTTTGAAATAGCTGACTGTTTTCATAGCGAGCAAGTTGAGTTCCTACGTAGAAAACAAGCCAAGTAAGATGTAGCCAGGAACTACAGAATCTTTTGGAAAACAAAGGCCACTATGTGCTACCCCCGCCATGGCTTTTTAAGACTTAATCGATTTCCTTTAAACAAACGGTACTTTTGATTTTGGAACGACAATTGGCAGCATCAACAGCACATTAACTTTTGTTGCTGTTCTTACAAACATCAGTTTGGTGAAGCCGGCTAAACGGATATTCTTAAACTCGACATTACTGATGAGGGCGCTGCTATTTTCACAACTTAACCGCAAGTGTTTGATTTCGGATTAGTCTGCTTTTGCCTGGCGGCATTTATGCTAGGACCACGCAGCATGCCTCCTGTCAGAGGCGTTAGCTCATACAAATACTCAAACAGCTACAATAAAGTTGTAAGTAGTGGGCCTAATATTTAATCGCATAATTCCAAAAATAGCTATTTATTGTCTTAGCGCCCTTTGACAACCTTGATATGCTTTTAATTCAGGCCCTAGCTCAATTTAACAGATGAAAGTTTGTTAAGTTTATGAAAACCTATGATGAAAACAGTGCAAATAAGACGTTGCCTGGGGTTTTAGAAATTTTTAGACATGTAGTGCCGGGGCCACCAATCGCATGCCCTCAGGCGAAGGACAATATGAGGTGCCGGCCAGCCTGTTTTAAAAATATCTCAAAAATTTTTCAACAGTAGATGATGGATCTGCAAAGGAAAAAGCAGGCGTGTTTACACTGACCACAGGTCCCTTTCTAGCCGGGACAATCCCGGTGCCCCGTCGCGGTTAGCAAAATGTCCCGGTTTTTCACTTTAGTGGAATTATCAATACTAACTTTAGTGCGATGATGAATTGTACGGCGACCCACACAATTGGCGACAGCAAAATGGGTGATGACTTTTTTTTGGTAAACATCTTCGTTTTGGGTAAAATTTTTTGATGTCCAAGGCAAATGATTGATCGGCACATGATCTCCAACAAAAAAAAAAGATCTCTATTGTTGGTATACAACAGAAACGCTATCTAATTGATCGCCCTCGCCATGATCAGTACTCAGAAAATAGCCCTCGGTTCAAAAAGGTTGGTGAGCCCTGATGTAGTGGCTACGGGCAATCTCACGCAAATGTTTTTTTATCAATTGCGTTTCAAAAACGATTCCTTTTGTTTTGAAACAAAATTTGGTTATGTGAAAAAGCACAAACTTTTTGTAACTGTTTTCACAACTATCTATTGACTGAAGCCAGCTTGGCCAGCTGAACCGATATCGTTAAACACGACATTACTGATGGGGACTCAGCCGGACGACGCCGGCAAAGCCAGCTAATATTGCTATAAATTCAGTTGGCCAAAAAATGATAAAACGAGCTCAACAGACGTTCGACTGGGCTGATAACCGTCAAAAGTAGGATTGTAAGCAATTGCATCACAACGCAGTAGATTCAAACGTATGGCTTATCAAAACGGTTTTATTCAACCTACAAATTTGTTAACGCGTAATCAGTTTGGACAACAAACAAGAAATTTATCATACAGACTTTTATAAAAGCCCGTATTTTCACAGCGGCTTATGCAACTTAAGTTATACTCGAAAATGCGAGAATACAGGGAGAGTAGGGTAATATATATAAACCCGCCCGGCTTCCATAATCAGCGTTAGGATCTAAGGGAAAACAATTACGTGATAATGACAACATAAAAACACTAACGTGTAAATCTTCTTCTTCTTCTTTTTCTTTCGGCTTATTCCCGATTAGGGGTCGCCACAGCAGATATCTGCATTTTTATAACATGGCATTTGTTTTACGGTCGGATGCTCTTCCTGCCACCAACCCTCACTTCAGAGGGAAAACTGGGCCTCCTGTCTTCCACATAAAGGTGGAGGCGTTGTGTAAATAACAAAAAAATCTTAACAGGAAAATTTTAATTTTGCTGCTTTCTTGCTCTAATCCGAAGTAAAATTTTGGTTTCTTATCCTATTTTTCAAAATTGTACTTTTCGATAATTTTTCCTTCAACTTTCTTGATTTTTTTAGGTGACTGATTACTGGAAAACGCCATAGCAGAATTTTGTAAAACATAAAAAACCGAAGGAAAAATGCTTCAGTTTTCGCAAAGTGTCATAGAATACGTCATTTTCAATAAGGTACCATGTTGCTAGCTAGACATGTAATAAAAATCCTTGACCACAAAGATTTTCTTACTACATAGCCTACATCAAAAAATGTATGAATAGATGTTTGCGTGATAGAAAGTCTATAATGTACGGCAATTGACAATGCTGTCTAATGGCAATTCAATTTTCACACAGTACCAGCAGCAGACTTTTTTCGTTATAGGTATATAATACCCCACTTTCCCAAGCAGTTACTGTATCTTCAAAACTTACAAAACGTCATAATATGATATCTAAATGCTCAGTGTCACAACCTATTACATTTACAATACCGGCGCGGTGATGTAGAGGTGAGAGCGTCCGCTTTGCAGTCAGTAGACCTGGCTTCAATTCCCAAATCGAGTCATATCAAAGACTTTAAAAATGGCATTCACAACTTTACTCTTAAACGCTCAGCACGATTGGGACAGCAAGGAAAAAAAGCCGGCAAATGTGCTTACTGTGTCATTGGGCAAGTTATTTAACCCTTTAAGGATTACAAGAATTTAATTCATAAAATTTGAAACAATGCCGCAATTGTTTGGTAACAACGGAAATATAATGGATTTCAGATAATTGGCTACACGTCATAATGATATAACAATCAACAATCATGGCACATATGTGTGCAAGATCTCGCATATGTGTGCGATGGTACGGATGTGTGCCGTGTTGTTGATTGTTATATCATTATGACGTGTAGCCAATTATCTGAAATCCACTATATTTCCGTTGTTACCAAACAATTTCGGCATTGTTTCAAATTTTATGAATTAAATTCTTATGGTCCTCAAAGGGTGGAATATCTCCATCTATATGCGACAGTCAGTTGATGAGGTCAAGCAATCTATCGCCATGGTAACCCAGTCAGACAAAAGACTTGCGCACTCATCATAACCTCAAACGCACAAAAAGACTATTACAACACATACTCAAACATTTCTTGATGTGGCGTATAATCAAAGTTATAACTTCAGCTGGCAATATTAACTAGACCTGTGGTTTTTCACCTTTTCTTAAAAACGACCCAAATTTTCAAAAATTAATTTTTGTAAAATCTTGTGACAAAAGAATATACTGAAACATTGAAAAGCAGGAGGTGAAAAAATTTTTATGACATCATAAAATGGATGCTGCCAAGTTTTTATACCATGATATTATCGACTTGCAACAATTATTGCGCTACAGCAAAGGCATGGCCAAAACAAAATTGGTAGGAATGATTTTTTTTAAAAAACCTAATGCTTTAAAATATAAGTTTGACTAAAATTATGATATTTCAATCCATGCTTGTGCTGATTTTGTCGTTAAATTTTTTATCATAAGCTGCACAAAATGGCTTTTGTAGCAACTCATAAGTTGATTAACCTAATTCCATTTTGCGATGACAAGAAATTACGGAAAGTTAAGAAATTTATGCATTATTTATTACATTTATTTTTGTATCCTCCAGTCACGGGAAACTTTTGCGGTTGTACATAGAACGTTATTGCGTTCAGACCCGTTTCGGAGTTGCCAGTAGCCTACTGCTGATAGTGGCGCAGTCTATTTCTACCTCAAGCCTGGTACCAAACAGGTGAAATTGCCACTGCTTTTGGTTTACTATACGGTAATGTATTTTTCAAATTACGGTGTGTTAAAACTCTAACAAACTTGTAGTAACAGCAACTTATATTCTTTTTCAATGCAAACAGAAACGAGTCGCAAGCACAAGCTTTTTATCGTCTGCTGATATTCTGATTAGAAGGCATAGGCATGGGTGCCTCTGTAAATTTATCAACGTTACTTAGAGCTCGATCAAAGCAAACTAAATTTCTTCCTGATGCCGATTTGTCGAAAGCTGTTAGCAAAACACGAGAAACTGCCATTATCGCTTTCATGTTGCTTTTTAAAAAAATGTGACATAATAGACGACAATTGTGACATAAAGTTCGCACAGTGTAAATAGTGCGGCTTTTCTTGCAATATGATTACCACCTACACGCAATTACGCGAAGAACGTACAAAATACGCAATTTAGGTTGCCAGTTTTCTGAAAAATCTGTGCAACTATTTGAACCGTTAAACGTTCCGGTTTGTGTTCGGGTTTAGCAAAATTTATTTTTGCCGGTTCAGGTTCAGGTTCAGGTTAGGTCTACGGAAACTACACAGCGAGGTCAGCTTACCCGTGACAGATTATTTTATGACCTGAAATGTAATGTTAATGAACAAAATTACAACTAAGTAGGTTTGCCATGTACTGAAAAAACTTATACTAGAAATCTGGAAAAACCAAAGTCTCCAAACAACTTGGGGTTAAAAATAACCAGGCCAAATGCATATTCAAGCCGTAATCGTCAGATGCAGTTAAATATCATCAAAAATAAAGCCGGTGTTTGAAAAGAAGTGAAAGACAAAAAATCTAGCTTAGACCGCCACACTTGTGGGATCTATACTAGATCCACTTGGTGGAAGGTCTGTCAGCACTCTGCGAAGCCGTATCACTCGTGAATGAGTGGCGGTTGTCGCAGGTGCACTAAGTCTAGCAACTGCTAGAACAATAGTGCTGTCACAACCTAGTTGTCACAAGTTTTTATAGTAATGCAAGAGGCCAGCGATGCACTTAGCGAACTGCAGACAGTGACACTGTTTCGACCTATCAGGTCTATTCAGTGCAGTTGGTGACCAATTACAAGAAGCTAGAGGCTTGTAATAATAAGCTCTTGCATTACTATAAGAGTCTGTGACCACTAGGTTGTGACAGCACTATTGTTCTAGCAGTTGCTAGACTTAGTGCACCTGCGACAACCGCCACTCATTCACGAGTGATACGGCTTCGCAGAGTACTGACAGACCTTCCACCAAGTGGATCTAGTATAGATCCCACAAGTGTGGCGGTCTAAGCTATGCTTTATTAAAAGCCTCTAGCTTCTTGTCGGTCACCAACTGCACTGAATAGACCTGATAGGTCGAAACAGTGTCACTGTCTGCAGTTCGCTAAGTGCATCGCTGGCCTCTTGCATTACTATAAAAACTTGTGACCACTAGGCTGTGACAGCACTATCGTTCTAGCAGTTCCTAGACTTAGTGCACCTGCGACAACCGCCACTCATTCACGAGTGATACGGCTTCGCAGAGTGCTGACAGACCTTCCAACAAAAAACTTCCTTTGCAAGCTTGGATGCTTTTTTTCATAAAAATAGTGCTGGACATAATAGTAATAGAAACTAATTCAAAATTAGAAGAGACATTGGTGCAACTTTACAGTATGCTTGTGGCAGATAGCAAAGATAAGGGTATGTACGACTGACAAATCCTTCTGAAGTATTGGCACTGATTGGAATGATTTACATGCGAGGCTTATTAGGACAAGCGCATCAAAGCACTAATGCGATGCTCTGCGAAATATTTGGCAATCCAATTTTTAGTGCAACCATCTCCAGGAACAGATTCAATTTTTTGATTTTTCACCTATTGTTTGATAACCATACATCGCGTCCTACTCGTTGGCAACAAAATAGATTTGCAGCTTTTCGCAAAATTTTTAAAAATCTATCTAAAACTGTGGGAAATTTCTAGTTCCGGATAATTATTTCATGCTGGATGAAACTCTTTATCCAACGAGAGCACAAATTAGTTACAAATGGAGCGGTGCTGGATATCCAGTAACTAACCTGTATTCGGCGCTTTTTTAAATAACCGGTATCCGACCGGATCGCAAGCGGTATCCGGTCGGATACCGGATAGTAACTGATAAGACTATTTTTGGTTTGCATTATAGATTTTTGTCATTAGCACTTTGTGTTACAAAACAATAAATATATCCAATTTTTGCATTTCATACAAAATGCCAGTATTAAATGTTTCTATTTTATAGATTTACAGTTGACTGATTAAGTATCAGTGGCATCTTTTTTGGGGGTCGGGTACGCTTCGATGCCGCCGACTTGATGCCAAGCCAACTCGATGCCAAAATATATAGTTTAATTTTTTTAATTTTTTTTGAATTGTTGTTGTTTACTTGTGGTGTACTAGTGGTGTCGGCATCGAGTCAGCGGCATCGAGTTGGGCCATTTCCATTTGGGAGATGGCCCAACAACTGTGTAGGAGTGCCAAAAATGACAAAAGTTTTCAAGACTTTTGTGGGAGCAAATATGGTTCTTGTGCCAGATTGTTGTCCTAATTGGACTACATTCTCGGTTTCAAAAAGCTATTTTTCAATATTATAAGGTCTTCTCTTATTAAAATGCTCCCATCCACAAAAAAAAATTGCTTTCTGAATGCGCTGCAGTTAATTATTTTCTAGTTTTTGATAAATTAATAAAGCAGTACGCCTAAAAGCTTGTTCGCTTGCGTAGTTTAATCTTACAAATACAAAATTGAGTACAGTGGAACCTCGAATGTCGAGCGCCTCCTTTTTCAAAAAAATCGTTTGCCAAACCAAGTTTCGGATCAAAAATAGACTCTGTTGTCGTATCATAACTCGGTTCCCGAACAAGCCAGCAATAGCACCGAGTAGCACGTGATCACTGAGTGACTGAACACGTGGTGATAGAAAGATTTTTGGTGAAAAAGAGGCCTAATGAGAACCAGACATAATCTGCCAGCAAGAAAAAAACAGTCCAAGTGACGGAAAAACCTTCTCAACTTTCTATGGAGGTGGATTCTCTTTCAGAACAATATCTTCTCTTCCCTTCCACCTACCCTCCACTTGTGCCATCAAGACTTCTCAGCACAAGTAACGATGAATGAAATTTCCTTTCTTATTTACCTACTGTATACTGTACTCTACAGCTTTATTCAGTTGTGTTTATCTTTTTTGATCTACTTCAATGATTTTCATTGGTTTTGTTTACAAACTTGTGCATAAAATAGTTGTTCTGTAAATGTTTGACTAAGCAATCATCCTTCCGGGTACAGGAACGGATTATTCTCTTTCACATCGATTTCTATGGGAAAAGTTGTTTCGGTTTCCGAACTTTTCGGTTTTTGAACTGCCATTAGAAACAAATTACGTTCGAAAACCGAGGTACCATTATGTTTTTATATTTAAATGAAATGTAAACAAACCAAACTAAATCTAAATCAAAAGTGGTCATTAATTGTAAAATATTAAGAAAGAGAAAACCTAAAGCAAAACTTGTACAAGTTTTTGCAAATAACCACGATCGAATTATCAGCAATTGATTGAAAAAGATTTTCTGATTCCAAAAATTTTGCTTAACTCTTGAAAAATAAGCTTTATACAATTCAGAGAAAAACAAAAGCCAAATAACTAAAAAGAAGCCATTAGTAACGATGAGGTTAAGAATATCAAATCAGACGGCTGCGTCGGCTTCACCCAGTCGCAAACGAAATGCTTTCAGCATTTAGATAATAAGTAGCTCGAAACGAATAGTTTGTCGCAAGAGACAAAACAAGGATCATCTTTGCTTCCGTATTTTTGTTGGGCGATCACCAATCTGTTTGTTTGTTTGGAGTGGGCGGCTACATGATAAAATGTTTGGAGACTTCATTTTTAGAAAAACCTTTAAGAAAATGTAGATAGCTAATGCCAAAGAAGCATGCGTTTGAGAAAGAATAGTGAAAATGTAACAAAGAACTAACTTTTTCTAGACATTGCAATTTTGTGAATTCCAAACACCAAAATTTTGGATGATTTTACCGGTGAGCTACATTTCACAGTTTTTTAAATGTTCGTTTTTTGATGAATCTTTTTGTAAATTTATATAGATAATGCCAAGGAATCATGCTTGCTCGGAAAAAGTAGTCAAAATGTATCAAAGAACTAACTTTTTCTAAAAAGTGCAGATTTGTCAAGTCTAGTGGGAAAATTGTTCCACTAACAATGAAGCATGATGTATGGCAACCAATTTCGATCAGCTATTATGAACTAATCCTTAGTCTTAACTAATCAGAATGACATATTATTGGAATCAGATCACTTCGTTCTTTCGACAAATTTTCTATTCAAATTTAACGTTTCGCTCCCCTTAGTTACCGGGGAGCTTCTTCAGAACACGGTAGATGTAAATAATGTGACATACAAACTGTACAACATAAAATTACAAAGACTACCTGTATTACTAAACACTAAAAATTATTTATCAACAGGGCAGGCAATCACGTAATAACAAAAACATTGTTACATCACAGATACAGGAGTGGCCAAGTGAAAAGTGTAGTGAGAAACATAAGACATTACTTATTGGAGACGAACACACTATAAACAGTCGGAAAATTCGCACCATCATTGCGATGATGGTGCGAATTTTATCGCAATGATGGTGCGAATTTTCCGACTGTTTATAGTGTGTTCGTCTCCAATAAGTAATGTCCTATGTTTCTCACTACACTTTTCACTTGGCCACTCCTGTATCTGTGATGTAACAATGTTTTTGTTATTACGTGATTGCCTGCCCTGTTGATAAATAATTTTTAGTGTTTAGTAATACAGGTAGTCTTTGTAATTTTATGTTGTACAGTTTGTATGTCACATTATTTACATCTACCGTGTTCTGAAGAAGCTCCCCGGTAACTAAGGGGAGCGAAACGTTAAATTTGAATAGAAAATTTGTCGAAAGAACGAAGTGATCTGATTGAAATATCGTTACACTCGACATACGAGGAATGCCTGCTATATTTAATATATTATTGGAAAGCAAATTTCTTCAGTTTTCGAATGTCACTAATTGTTAGCACCTTATCGTCACGTTTTTGATGAAACTAATCTGTTTGTGCTCAGCTTACCGTATTTTTGAGAAAATAAAAAGTTACACAACATGTCCTAAAGTTCAGTTTTTTAGTTTAGAAACAAATAGTAAATGTGCATGTTCTTCGTCGTTTGAATAAGGTATTGGATGAAGAAAACGACCAAATTGAAGGCATAGCCTTTTTTGCTTCCGATGGCGCAATAGATGTTGCGCCAACAGCTTTTAATTTTGATGATCCTGACGATGTGAATGGAGCAGACCAAAACGTTCTCAGAATCTTCTTTCGTTCGTTCTAAGCATTATGCAGGAAGATGTATATGTACTGCGTTATCGCTCATGCTCGGTTTGCGAGTCTTCAGCTACCATGATAGGTAGACTGCTTGGCCCCACCACCTGCCTTCCACATAAAGATGGAAGCAACTAGTTAAGTGTCTTGCCCAAGGACACAACAAGCAAGCTTGCCAGCTTGTTCTCCACACTATCCCTATTTGCTGAGCGCCAAGTAGGGAAGCTGTAAATACCATTTTTTAAAGTCTTTTGGCATGACTGACATGGAAAATAAACCTCAGGTCTACCGACTGCGAAGCGGACGTTCTAACCACTACGCCATCGCGCCGGTACAGTAAATGTACATGTCATGTGTTATCGGAATTGCCTTAAAATACCTTGTAACTTTTCAAAAGTTTGAAACTCAGTTGAGAAATGAGGTCACAAATTAGTTTTACCTAAACTGATTTTGTAAAAGTGTTGCAATTTTTGAAAAATAACATGATGATCTCTGGTAGCAAAAGACTGTTTTAATTGTACCAGGCAGCATTATGACATGAAAAAGCGGTTCGTTCATGAAGCGTGCAGAAAAAAAGCAAGAAGCATGCTTAGAAAGCTTAACTGCTCTAGTAAAGAATCTGTTGTTGTATTGCCAATTCATCATTAATTGTTGTAGAGTTTCTTTTATCGAGAGCAACTTGTTAAGATCTCCCGAAAAACTTATTAGTCGCGTTTTTACGATGAGTATTTTTTGAATAAATTAAGAAAACAAATTTTATAATTAATTATTTATTATGACGTCATGTTACATCGTAAAGAAGTAAAATTTTTCGAATTTAGCAGACCGGATACTGGCTTTTGTTTAAGCCCAAAACCACGTTTCTCTGTCTAAAATTGTGATTTTTGAAAAGTTATCTTGACGATAACGTCATCGTGACGTCACAAAACCCCTAAGGACATTCATCTCAAGGAGGTAACCAATCATGCCAAGCTTGATTTTTATACGCCTGGCAGTTTCAGAGAAGCTACGACAGACAGAATTGCACTTTACAGGTTAGATTTTTGAAAATTGTATAATGAGAATTATCCGGTTGTCGGATATCCGGCAATGAAGTTTTGTTGGATATTCAGCATCCGGGTATCCAGAAAATTTGCTATTCAGCACAGCTTTAGTATCAAGCAATTTAATCCGAGTAAACCAGCCAAGTATGAAATGCTGTACAAATCAATAAACGCTTGCTGCTATTCGTTTACCTTTTCAGCTGCTACTTATTCTGGTGGGCCAAAAGCAGAGCCGAGATTGTATTATACTTCTGTGACGACATAAACAGTAAAATACCTCAATCAAAAATTAGAATGCCACACATATTCTGTGAGAAGAAGCATATGACAAATTGTATACTTCAATACCAATGGCGCAGTGGCTGCTTGACCGCAGAATAACTTCTGTAGAAACTTTAGAATCAAATCAAAAAGGAATTCCAACTGAAATTAAAGAAATCAAAAGACCGAGAAACAAACTCGTATGAGATTTATTGGGAAAAGGATAACGGCATATTAAATCTGCACTGTATGTGGTAAAAACAAAAAGTTCAGGAAAGCGAAATGTTTTATTATTGTCAACAGTGCCATCGTTTCTTCGAACTACAAAAGATGACCACCAAAACAAGCCCGCTATTTACAAGCTATACAACTTTTCAAAGACGGAAGAGACATTGCTGATCAAAGAATAGGGTATTGCAGCTGTGAATCAAAATCAGAGCGCTGGAATATTAACGTATTTTCGTACGTTTTGGACACACGTCGAGTAACGCTAGCATGACAAATGCAATCAACAATAATATGCAGCATCAAAATATAAAATTTGTAGATTTCGGATTTGAACTAGCTATGTCTTTGATTCGTCCACATATAGAACAACGAAGTTTGATTGGGATAAATTCTTCAGTAGTTCGCAAAATTAAGATAGTACTGGTAAAAAAAATATCTTCCAAACATGTAGAAATGTGAAGCGGCTTTTTTTCTTATCAAAGTGAATAACAAAAACGTTATAATATCAGTATTAGTTTAATTGAAAGAAAAGGAGCAAACGAAAAAAAATTTCTAAGCAATTGAGCCAGAAAACAAACTTTTTATCAGGTAACTGTCAGCGATAGATTGCGCTTGGTCGATTGCAAAACCACAACGTTGATTCATAAACACCACGAAAAAACAAAAATTCCAGACTGTTTGTTTATTTTAAATTACATTCAAACATCGAACTAGTGATGTGTATTTAATTTGCAATAACTTGAACGCTATTAATCCAACCGTCACCGTATGTATATAATTAGAAGATAATTTTAGCATTTATCTGAGAAAGTACGGAATCGCTATTGTGAGCAGTTTAAGTTATTAGCTGCCAAAGTGCTAGGGTTGAATCGACCCCTCCCCCCTCGCACACGGCAAGCGAAAAAAAAACCGGTCCAGGTAGGGTTTATACATTTGATTCTTAACAAAATCTTGTAGGATTTAAGAAGTAATAAATAAAGGACATTACCAAAAGTGTGATCCAAGATATAAAAGTTTTGCTCCTTCTCATTCCAAGCTTTCAACTGAATGTGTCATTTGCCCCTAGTTTTTGTGTTCTAAGTTTCAAATATCGTAAAGATCCAAGTTTTTCTCTTTTTACTTAAACGTAAAAGAGCTTTGATTTCATTGAGTCGCTTTTCGTTTTAACAACCTTTAAATCATTAACAACGGTTAAAACAAAAATCAAAATATATCATCAAACAGACCAACAACAAAAAAAGTAGTAATACTTGGAATGATTAGGCCAACGTGTCTGCAGTATGTTGCATCTTTGAGATCTGATAAGCAGATCTCAATTTATTTGACATCTAGCACTTTAGAGTCACACGGGACGGCTTTCAAAACTGTCACTCTAAAATAAAATAGTTTCTCAACAAAAGTCTTCAACACAAATTTAGAAAGTTTCTTTAAAAGAAAGTCATCGACACTGTAAAAGTTATAAATTGCAGTTACTTTCTATTTTCTGCTTTCACAGCAAAAAGAACGGATATTTTATTATTTTTTCGTTAAACAATAAAAAAATAGTTAACGTGTTTGGTCAAAAAGTTTATTTTCTTGATTCCCTTTGACATATGAGAAATTTTGGACCATTTAGTCTTGACCCATTACCTTGAAATTGCCAGAGATTACGTTGGAATAAATTATATTCAAAGTCAGAAAATATGAACGCGAAATCTTTAGTCGTTTTGGAGTAATTCTACAATGATCAACAGAGATGGGGCATATTTGCTCCTCCCACCGACCAAAGTAAGGCTAAAGTTGGTCTCACTCAACTAATCGAAAATCGATACAATACCTTAGTCCCAGCCGTGTTGGCAGGCAGATGTGAGAATGACACCAAGGCGGTACGAACACATTGGCTGATCAGTTTACATATGCTGACGCTCAATGTACTTGCATCGACAGTTCAATATTGTGCTATTATAGCAGTATGCTTCCATGCCTGTTCTATGGCAAACTGGTGCCGCGAACTCAAAACCAGTGTACGTGACTGGTTGGTGCTGGCATGGGTTCGAATCCCAATTGTCGTAATTTTTACGGACTATCCTTTGAAGCCGATTTTCAAAGTCACGCATTTTTGCAAGTAACGTAAACCATAGAACTCAAGCAGAAACTGTGTAGCTCTGAAAGATTGACGGGTCTATTTGAAAATCTCTAAAACATCGCCATCAAGGTTGAAGACTATTGTAGAAGGGTACCCATGATAATTTTTTTTCCATTCCCTGCTTCTTCTTCCTTTTGGCAAGAGTGCAGATAGGCTTTGAATATTGAAGGGGTACAGTATTGCATTAGGAATTCAAGCGTTTGCTTTCTAAGTAAATTAAACCAGGTTTTCAATTGGCAGTTGGGCTGTTTCGCCTTGCAATGAAAATAGGTCACTTTTGCATTTTTCATCAAAAACTTTGGCCACTGAAAGTAACTGCAACCAATAACTGCAAATGTAACTAGTTACTTTTTTTGCTTAATAACTGCCACTCAGTTCACATCTGTCAACACTGAAAATTGTCGGTTCGGGAAATATTTTGTGCGAATAAAGTCAAACTCTAAGAGGCATGGACTTCCAGATCTCCATTTATGTTTAGCGCCTTTTTCCTTCGCCTGAACTGATGCTGTTACGCAAGATCCGTGCACTTGCAATGCGACGGTCCCAATCACATACCCTTGGTTCAACTCTAAGCACCTAAGCTGTGATTGCGTATCTTTGGATAAAATTTTTGCGATAATTGTGTCTGGTTGGTGAATTTCAAACAGCACATTGAACCAGTGGCCAGAAAAATCAACCGAAAAAAACATGATCACTTCTACGCGAGTAGGGTGTTATGGATTCGTCATATGCGTGGCTCCTCGGTCACTTTCTCGTGACAGGAGGACAAAAGCAGGAACAAAATTGCAGATAATTACCTTTAAATTATGTTCTCAAACACACGTCGTTCATATTTGGTTTCTTCGAAACCAAAAACTGGCTCCCCTTACCTTTTGTGATTTGTGCAGTTTTGGTCTTTCCAATTTCATATTTCTAGGTCAGTAAACACTATTCACTTAATTCTCTTAGTCTCACAGGTAGCTGTATAATTTTTCTTGTGATTCTTTGATATGATATGTTTCGATAGATTGTTTTTCCAACTCGAGCTACATTAATATCTATCCCACAGGAACAGCATTTAACAAACTCTTCATTTTGACGACCCAGAAATACATAGGTTATCTTGCAGCCATTCCTGTTTAAATTTGCTGGTGTAACTTTTTTTTGCCACTGGTAACTGATTTATTGATGGTTCGTTGAGCTGATATCCTCAAACGCGTTGTCCTCTCACAGAAGCCATTTTAAAATATTGCAGTTCATTGAACAAAGTTGTAAAATTGGTGCCAAACCAAAGGCTTTTCTTGTGTCTCAATGGTTAACAATAAATACTCTTATGGTGAAAAACAAAACTAGTATTTTTGGCAAAAAGATGTAAAAACTCAAAGGTATACAAAAAAAAGACTAACGAGAATGACATAAAAAAACTGAAATGAGCTTGGAATTTTCAATCACTTTAACGTTTAAAACTAACTTTAAAGCTCAAATAGGATGGTTTATCTCAGCGACTTTACTCTATGTTAATAATGGTAAAAAAATTTCCTTTGTACATGCAGTCACAAAATTAGCTTTGAAACTCATGTTATAAAATGCAAAATTGCTTTCGCTCTATAAGGCATGAGCAGTTTCCTTAGAATCTGCACTCAAAACTATTTAAATGAGAATCTGACGACGCTTTTGCTTGATGATCCAGCAGTTTTTGTTTTGTGGTCTTTTCATATAAGAGCTATTGCCCTAAAATCTACGTATAGGCTGTTTCGCAAATTGTTTTTTCGAATTAAATATTGACAATGCTTTTGCTTAATGATCCAGCAGTTTTTGTTTTGTGGTCTTTTCATATAAGAGCTATTGCCCTAAAATCTACGTATAGGCTGTTTCGCAAAATTGTTTTTTCGAATTAAATATTGACAATGCTTTTGCTTAATGATCCAGCAGTTTTTGTTTTGTGGTCTTTTCATATAAGAGCTATTGCCCTAAAATCTACGTATAGGCTGTTTCGCAAATTGTTTTTTCGAATTAAATATTGACAACGCTTTTGCTTAATGATCCAGCAGTTTTTGTTTTGTGGTCTTTTCATATAAGAGCTATTGCCCTAAAATCTACGTATAGGCTGTTTCGCAAATTGTTTTTTCGAATTAAATATTGACGATGTCTTTTGTTCTGATCCACATAAAGTTATTTTATGGAGTTCCTTAGTGCCTTAGTTATTGGTTGCTATGTAATTAGTATTTGACGTCATAAGACGAAGATTTCAAGTTTAGTGTACTTGTATGCTCAAAGCAATCATTAACTTTACCTGGTTAAACCATCAAGTGGGGTACCATATGTTTTCATTAAAAGTGTGTCGAACGACTTTTAACTCTGAGGCTTAGACGTAATTAGCAGAATTGCCAGATTAGACTACTTTTTACAAGCATTTACGCTGAGTATTATTTGCGTTTGGCCCCAACAATAAAAAAGCACTCAATCGGGCTACTTTTTGTCCCCTGGGCGAATAGCAATTACATTATTTTTTTGCTAAAAACCGGTTCTTCTTCAAAAGTTCAATGTTATTCTTTCCAACTTTTTCATTATGACGCAATGGAATGGTTTCAGCTCTAGACGCTCAAGGTTTCATTATAGATACCCCATGAGTTTAAAAATTTTTCGGAGAAAGCATGATGGAAATTTTGTAAATTCAATGATGCATGTGGACGCCACTGTCGTTCTGGTTGAGTAATCCTCTTGTTTTAAAAAAACACGAAAAACCACCGCCTACTAGTGACAATCACGTGACCAATCAACGCTCATAAAACAGCAGTAAAAAAAAATCAAAACAAGAAAATAACAGAAAGCAAAAGTTATAAGAGAAACCAATCATTTCAACTTGTTGGCCAGCACAACAATACTAACAAGCATCAATGCAAACTAATGCAAAGAAAACGTCTTTCCTATGGTTTGTTCCACTCAAACTATATATTTTCACAAGCTCATTGAATTTCTCATCTTCCTCATTATGTCAAGTGAGGATTATTGATTGCTTTTGTAGAAAAGAATAACAGTGAAATAGAACAAAATATTAGGGTTTCCTTTCGAAACCGGAAAAATCGAGTATCTACTGCATATATTCAAATATAAAACGTTTTCCTCACGTTTGTTCCACTCAAATTATACAATTTTACAACCTCATCAAATCTTCTATCTTTCTCATGATGTGCTGTGAGGATCAATGGTTGCTTTTGTACAACAAAATGATATTGAAACGGAGCAAAATATTAGCGCCTTCCTCAAAACTGGAAAATTGAATAGCAAAGGACAACTGCATACAGTAAAACATAAAATGTTCTTCCCCGCGATTGTTCCTCTCAAGTTATATATTTTTTAAAAGCTTATCAAAATTTCCTATATTCCCCAACTGTGCGGTGACGATTTTTGGTTTCATTTGTACAACAAAATAACAATAAAATAGAGCAAAATATTTAATCCATCTCCCTAACTGTAGATACACCTCCGTATTTCCTACATGAGGCTGTAATGGCGAATTGAAATGCTGCGCTTTAAATGCGTGTGAGCATGGGCCATTGTGTGTGTGTCGCTACTTGGATAGTGAAGAAGTAAGCATTGGAATGTGTTGTTTTTCGTGCTTGGTGATGCGAAGTTGCATTATTATTAGTAGTGTGGTTTTCTGGGCAGCAGCGTGCGAGTAGAACTGTTTTTTTTAATTTTACTGAAAGATTATTATCATTGCTACAAGCTATCGAGGCGACAATCCCTACAATTTCAAGGAGATGAGTTTGAGAGTTACTGATGTTTTGAATAAATACAGCGGCGATGGTGATGTGACGGTTTGGTAGAAGCAAGCGCATTTGGTTAAGAGCTTGCTTAAATTGAAAGACTTAGCGGTAGTCATTCCGCTTTTTCTTGACGGTCCAGCGTTCGCCGTCTATGACCAATTGAGTGACGCTGAGAAGCAAGACGCTAACAAAATAGAGGTAGCGTTGAGAACTGCGTTTGCTGCTGATAAGTTCCTAGCGTACGATGAATTTCGGAATAGGTTGTGGAGAAACGGTGAGACAGTAGATGTTTTCTTGGCTGATTTCAAGCGCTTGGCCCATTTGGCAAACATTAAATTCGAAGACAACAATGAGGAAATCGTCAAACTAGCGTTCGTGATGGGGTTGCCAAGTAGAGTTGCAGCCCAGTTGAAAGCAACGCCTAAAATCGAAACACTTGATTTAAACGCAGTGTTGCAAATCTCTCGAGCTCTGATGTCTGAAGCTTCCAGAGGTGAGTCGTTTGAAGTAGGGGCGGTCGCGCGAACCTGTGAGAGCAAGCCCAATTCCAGCTGCTTTGTCTGTGGGGGTCCACACTACCCTGTATTTTGCTAGGCAACTCGACCCGAATGTTGGAAGGAATGAAGTGGATCATGTTGTGAAGAACTGCCGCGAGTGCCAATCGATTGATCCGAGCTCGACTAGAATTGATGGTGGAGAATTGAACGTACCTGACGACTGGCGGCAAGTAGCGGTGAATGTAACACACTATGATTTACAGACATATGAAAAAAAAGGAGCTGTTCACTGGAGGCGAACTAAGTTGAAGGAGGATGTAGAGCCAATAAATTTGAATTCAATGACAAAGCGTCAAATATTTTCTCTCTGCGGGAAGTTGGTTGGTCATTACCCTGTTGCCGGATGGCTGCGGGTTGCATCAAGTTTTGTGAAAAGAGGCTGCCAGGGAAACGCGTGGGACAGCTTTGCTGATCGTGTGGCCATAGAAAGATTGAAGGAAGTTTTGACCCGGTTGAAGGCTGATGATCCAGTTAAAGGAGTTTGGTCAGTTTCTCCCACTGGGGTTACAAACATATGGTGTGACGCTAGTAAAATTGCTTACGGCGTTGCTTTGGAAAGAGGTGACGAGATTATCGAAGACGGAGCCTGGTTACGAAAAGCTAATGATGGTACTCACATAAATCTGGCAGAGTTGAATGCTGTAATCAAAGGAGTCAACTTATCTATGAAATGGGGCGCAACGAACGTTGCGATAATGACAGATTCTGCTGCAGTTCATTCGTGGATGTCGTCAATGTTAGAGGGACAAACGTATTAGGGTGTCAGGCCTTTCCGAAATGTTAGTGAAGAGAAGGCTTTCAATACTCTTGGAAACGCTGGAGGCATATGATGTACAGTGGAGTGTCTCTCTTGTATCGACAACCAAAAACAAGGCAGATGCGCTCACGCGAGTACCAAGACATTGGTTGAGGAAGTGCACTTCAGACCCTGCTGATACAGTTGCTGTCAGTCAAAGCTGTTTGGAGAATCATAATCTCGTTGAACACTCCCACAGATTGCACCATTGCGGTGTTGACAGAGGCTTACATGCTTACAAGCATTTCCTGAATGAAATCTATAAATGACAGTGTCTGCTCCGTATACATTTTTACCTTTGTGGCTAATACCCTTTGACCCATGATTGTAGCTTGATGTCTATTAACCCATTCCCATATTCGATGCCTGAAAACTGCCTCGCACTTAATGCCTCATGCCCATTATGCCACATGATAATTTTACTTCATACAGTGCAATATGTGGCTATATTGCATCATGTTCATGTTGCTATGAGCCCGTATTACCCGATGCCCTTTACCGAATTCCTATTCATTTCTCATGGTCACATTTTCGCCTGCCCAAGTTTCTCTTGGCCATGTTGTCCAAGGTCAGTGTTACCTCATGCCCATTTTGCACAAAGCCAATAATGTTCATATCGGTAACCATTTCACATATGCCATTTCTTCCCTATGCTCAATATGCCCCATGCTTACATATTTATTATACTCTATGCCCATAACACCCGATACTCATTATGTGTGATGTTTATTATGCTATGCTCCACCTTTACTTTTTCCACATTCTCGTTATCTCACAACATACATTTCTCCATTCTTCATGACAATTGGGTAATCATCATTTCCGAACGACCATTGCCTCATGGCATTTGAATTGATGATCATTGCCCCATGCGTTAAGGCAATTGCACCATAAGCACTGTCTTATGACCATTATCCCGTGGCACTAGCCCTATGACCATTGTTCCAAATCCAAAGTTCCAGGCCACATTAAATTCAACTTGTGGCGCATATCGTCCGTTTAATCCATATAAAAATCCACAACTGCATTTTCGTATTTCTTAAATAGAATTTGCATGCATTTTCGTATTACCTTCATGAAGTTTACATGCATCTTTAGCATTGATGCATCTAAAAATTTTCAAAATGCAATATCAATTGCATCATCTCTATTCGTGAACAAAATTTAACTAGCATCTATGAGATGTATTTTAAATAAAAATTGGCTTGCATCTCATTACCTAATTTAATGTCTTGCATCTCCGAAGGTCACAATTGAAATTTCTGCATGTATCTTGATATTTCCTAATCTAAATCTGGCTTGCATTTATGTATTTTCTGACTCAAACATGGCTTGCATTTTTGTATTTCCTAACTAAAAAACGGCTTGATTTTGTAATAAAAGAATGGCTTCCATTTTCGCATTTCCGAACTGAAATAAGTTTAATCTTATTTCTGTATTTTCTAACTCTGAAACCGTCTGCAATTCCTTGTATCCTAAAGGAAATTCTGCACATTTTAATAAGAATATAAGGAAATGGAAGGCATGTTTGAGTTAAGAAACATAAAAAATGCAAACAATATATTTCAGTTAGGAAATCGAGCTATTTTCAGTTAAGAAATATGGAAATGCAACCCAACCAAACGCAAATCTCAAAGTAAGGAAATCCAGAAATACCAGCCATGCTTCAGCTAGGAACTCGAGCAATTTTTCGGTTAGGAAATGCAAGCAAACTATCTTAAAGTTAGGAAATACGGAAATACAAGCCAGGTTAGGGTGGAGAAATGTAAGCTATGCTTCAATTAGAAAATCGAGTAATCTTTCAGGTAGTAAAAACGAAAATGCAGGTCATGTTTTAGTTAAGAAGTGCCAAAATACAAGCCACATCTGAGTTAGGCAATTGAGCTAGCTTTCCGTTTGAAAATGCAGAAATGAAGGAGATATTTCAATCAGGATATACAAAAATGCAAGCTATGCTTAAGTTAGGAGATCGAGCTATCTTTCAGTTAGAAAATGCAAAAATTTAAGCCATGTTTGAGTTAGGAAATACAGAAATGCAAGTCATTTTCACATAGGAAGTCGAGCTATCTAAGTTAGGAAATACAGAAATGCAAGCCATGTGTAGCAACCTCAACTATTACGAACCACAAACAGAAAGTCACCCACAGCAATCTTAACTTGTAAACCGAACAGAATCTACGAAAGTAGCTATCATGATAGAAGTGACTAGTCGCCACATGGAGTACACTCATTTTAATTCGGACTACAGCAGGATGCTTGCTGTTGCGCTACAATGGTAATCCCGACGTGATGAAGCTACGTCTTCTTCGATGTAACTGAACGACAGCGTCTTCAGTCAAGCAGCAAAAGCCATCGTCGAGTTACTGAGCCCTAACGTCAAGACCGCCTTCCAATTGAAGTCTTGGCGGGAATCTCACTTACTTCGGCCGGCAAACCTCACTCACTCAACGTTGGCGGGGAAGGCATGTTGCAACCTCAGCAACTTCCTCCGTCCTTACGCACGTCTCCGCTAGCTGCGCGTGCTTGAAGGGGGGAGTTGTGTAGCAATCTCAACTACTACAAACCACAAACAGAAAGTGACCAACAGCAGTCTTAACTTATAAACCAAACGGAATGTACGAAAGTAGCTATCATGACAGAAGTGACTAGTCGCCGTATGGAGTGTACTCATTTTATCTTGGAATACAGTCGGATACCTGCTGTTGCGCTACACATGTTTGAGTCAAAAAATGCATAAATGCAAGCCAGATTTAGATTAGGAAATATCAAAATGCATGAAGAAATTTCAATTGTGACCTTCGGAGATACAAGACATTAAATTAGGTAATATAGCTTTGAAAAAAGCTGTTTGAGCCATAAGCTTTTCGTGATGTTCTCATCAGTGGCGGTATCGCGTCAAAAGGGAAGATCTAGAGAGAATAAGTCTTTTATGTGAACAATTTGGATGTTACGTAATCAAGACAAGCCAATGTAAAACCGCTTGGAAAAAATGGAAGCTCTTATTTTCTGGGTTGGAGGTTAACGCCTGGGAGTGACTGACGCGATGGCGTAGTGGTTAGAGCGTCCGCTTCGCAGTCGGTAGACCTGGGGTTCATTCCCCTTGTCGAGTCATACCAAAAGACTGTAAAAAATGGTATCTATAGCTTCCCTGCTTGGCGCTCGGCATTTATGGGAGGTTGTGGAAAACAAGCCGGCAAGTTCGCTTGCTGTGTCCTTGGGCAAGGCACTTAACGGGACGCCCCCGCCTTTATGTGGAAGACAGGTGGCCCATAAACCTCAAAAAAGGCAGCTCCCAAGCGAGTGCAGACTTCCCGTCCAAAGTATAGCGATACAATTCGCTTTCTCGTGAATGGAGGATAAAAATGGCAAATAAAACAAAATAAAACAAAAACAAAGAGATGATGATCTTTTTTTTTTATTTGGAGGTCAACGTCTGGTCAACGGAAAAATTCGACCTCCAAAAACAAAAAAGGTCATCACGAGGACAAAATATCAGTAAATAATGCGGTTGCGCATGTTTTTTTTTTTTTGTTTTTATTTGCCATATTTATCCTCCATTCACGAGAAAGCGAATTGTATCGCTATACTTTGGACGGGAAGTCCGCACTCGCTTGGGAGTTGCCTTTTTTTTTCGAGGTTTTATGGGCCACCTGTCTTCCACATAAAGATGGGGCATCCCGTTAAGTGCCTTGCCCAAGGACACAACAAGCGAACTTGCCGGCTTGTTCTCCACAACCTCCCCTAAATGCCGAGCGCCAAGCAGGGAAGCTATAGATACCATTTTTTTAAGTCTTTTGGTATGACTCGACCAGGGGAATGAACCCCAGGTCTACCGACTGCGAAGCGGACGCTCTAACCACTACGCCATCACCGCAAACCTATCGCAAACTTGCGGATTTGCGGTTGCGGAACACCTCTTGCAGTTTTGCGGAATTTGCGGTTGCAGAATAGCGTGTAAATTTGCGGTGCCCAGCTCTGGATTTAATGTTGTTTTATCAAGAACGGCTTTAATAGTTCAACTTTAATCGTGATGTATAACGCACTATTTAAGGAATTTTAAGGAAACCACTCCCACTGGTAGGTTGAACGTTCTGATAAAAGAAGCAACGTCTTTGTAGTAGTCCGCATCACAATAAAACAAGAAAGCACTCAGCGAAGCCCTTATTTCTTGCAATTACCATAACTTGGATTATCAATTCATCACTCGACTGCGACATAGAAAAAAAACTTCGGCGATATTTAGTGTGTAAAACGTACACATCTTGTTTGATAACATTTGAAAGTTTAAAAACTTAAAAAAGTCAACAATAAACTCTAATGTACCTGCAGAGGCTCAAAAAGATTTATGTTTTTGTTTTTTTGATACTGTTTTGTAATTTGACTTAAAATTCAGGGGGGGCCATGGCCCCTTTGGCCCCCCTGGCTGCGCCTATGTTCAGGAAGATGACTTAAAAAACTTTAGATTAAAATTTAAAAGAAACTAACAAAATCGCGGACTGGAATAGTCCACGGATTGTTCCGCGAACAGTCCGTGAACTATTTCAGTCCGCGATTTCGTTAGGCCCAATTTGAAACGTTAACATTGCAATTCTTCGTTTGGTATATCTGGTAAGGAGTATAATTTAAAGTTTAAACTATCTCTACAGAGTGACTGTAGAGATAAAACTATCTGCATCATCTAGAAAGCAAGCTACAAAGCTTGGCAATGTTTTCAGTCATTGTGAACGCAAAGACAATGTTATTTGCCAGATATGCCACGAACAGACGAAGCTTGTGCAGAAAGCAAATTTGCAAATGGAAACGATAGGACCAGTGAAAAATTGATTACCTGAAGCATCTATCAGTCGTAAGGTCCACCTGGATTTGTATTCAAGTTACAAAATCAGAAGTTTGGTTATCTGCAGCGATTATTGACTGAAAGTAACAACCAAAAAGCAAGTGAAAGTAAAATTGCAGAGAAGCTGTGTCTGTGTTGATGTAAAAATTTTGATAGACAATGTGTTTCTAGTTGTAGAGATAAATGAATCAATGTTATCGGTACAACACACACATGATGACATGAAAAAGTTAGGCAGTGGCTATTTTGCCGTCAACAGCAATTTACCCTCAGAGACTATTTTGCCGTGAGTTATTTGTGATTGGTCAATCTTAATGACGTACTAAACATGTGTTTTGGTCGTTTCTGATTGGTCAATTTTAAAAACCAATTAAAAAAATTTTGCACCCCCAGGTTTTTCTATCCCCCACCCTGTACACTGCCCCATACATTTACATACTGGGCCTACCCCTTCAGTGTACACTGCCATTCTTTTAATGCCCTGCCAGCTGAGATTCGAATCCACAATCATGGTATCTCAAGACCAGCGCACTATCCACTATACCGCAGTGTCACTGGTGTAATTGTAGAAAATATGGCTATATAAACACACGTGAATAATTACGGCAAAATAGATTCCATGGGCAAATTGCCGTCGATGGCGAAATAGCCACTGTGAAAAAGTAAACTACGTTTCTATTCTGCAAAGCTGGCACAGTAAAAATAGGTAGTGGCTATTTTGCCGTAATCATTCACATGTGCTTATATTGCCATATTTGCTATTTTTCAGCCAGTGACACTGTGGTGTAGTGGTTAGTGTGCTGGTCTTGAGATACCATGGATGTGGGTTCAAATCTCAGCTGGCAGAGCATTGAAAGAAAAGAGCAGTGTACACTGTAGGGCCAGGCCTGGTATGTAAATGTACGAGGAGTATGTAAATGTATGTATGTATGTAAATGTATGTAATGTATGTAAATGTACATGTTTAGTACGTCATTAAGATTGACCAATCACAAATAACTCATGGCAAAATAGTCTCTGAGGGTAAAATGCTGTTGACGGCAAAATAGCCTCTGCATAAAAATTATGTCTTTGAATTTGTGAACAGCATTAGCACAGTAATTCAGAAAGAAGTCATGTGTGATTTACGAAACACCAGCTATCTTACTCTTCTCATTAAATGAGAGTACAAATGTTTCCACCACAAAATTGTTTATTTTGCATGCATTCCCTTGGAAGGATACAAATTGCAAGACAGTTTTTGCAGGGATTTTACCATTGATAGCCTGTGACAGTGCAGCGATCACAGTGGCCATTAAAGGTTTCTATACTTTAAACCACATGATATTCAAAAGATAGTCATGTTCAGGTCAGATGGTGCATCTGTTATGCTGGGTAAGAACATTGGTGTGGCTACTCTGCTTTGTTGTGATATACCTTGCTTAGTTGAACAGCACTGCATGGTACACCGAGAGGACCTTGGGATTGATGATGCATGTAAGGATGTCTCATTAATGCAGGATATTGATACATTTATCAGAATGGCATACACTTTGTTTTGAAGGTCCTCTGTTGATAAAATAGCACTTAGAAAGCTAACAGAAGTTCTAGTGTGGGAATCGACTGCCTTCAAACCAATAAATGAAGTACAGTGGCTTTCCAAATAGTTAGCATTGCAACCGTTTATGGGAAATATTAGTTTTGATTGAATACTGCAGAGAGCAATCAGAAAAACACAATGATGCGGTCTGCAAATATTGCTTTAGAAAATTGTCTGATGCACAGATTTAAGTCACACTGATTGTCTTTAATGATATCACTCGCAAATTAGGCAAACTGAACAAGCTGTTGCAAACAAGCAATTTGACACCAATTGAAGCTCTTCAGTTTGTCAAGGCTAGAGTATCTAAGCTCTGCCAACAATACTTGAGTGGGGTGGCTTTCTGGAGTGATGAAGGTTGTGAATTTATAAACTGCAATCTATTAAAAATATTGTAGATCAGTAAAACTGCTATTTACTTGGTTTTAACCTTTTTCTATCTCATTATGTAATCTTATTTGCTCACTATTGCATTCTGAATTTATTTAAAAATTTTTTGCAATGTGTGGAATTTATCCAGTTTATTTTGCAAGAACTTTAGTTTATATCAGACGGGTGAAATCAAACAGTATCTGCAGAAGGGACCAACATTTTTCAAGGCTAACAGCTTTAGATTGATCTTTTTCATAACAGTGAAATGTAAAAACAGCATTTTTAACATTTTCAAACAAATTACAAGTATCAATCAAACACATTCTTGTTCCAGGTACTCTGCAGACATGCAACAAGAATTCTAGCACTAGTCTTACAATTCAATTAGCTGTGAATGTTTGACCTGCATAAGAGCATAAGCTAAGATTTAGAAAAGTTTAGCCCAAGCCAGCTCAATCAAATTATTTTGATTTATTGTAGTTACGTTATCTAGCCCATCAAACTACCTGTGCAAAAACTGGCTCAAGAACTCAGAGAAAAGCTGTCATTTAGCTTGACTACAAGTGTGAGCTTCACTTGGTGAAAACTATAAAGTTATTTCTCAGTTACCCCCCTGGATACTTACCCTTGTCCATATACCCCCATAAGCAACATACCCCCCTAGGACATTTACCCCCAGTGCAAGTTATTACAATTTTTTATACTGTTTGTATAAAATGTTGGCTGCTGAACCAGCTCAACCACAGAGGCAAAAATATCCGGCATTAACACAGAGACTGAGATCAAGTGTTGCTGATTATGACAATAGACCTACACTTGATTTTGTTCATGCTATTGGACATAGTATTTAGTTGTAGTTTTATAATGTTTTAGTTTTTCCGTGCTGTGTGGTTAATAAATGTAATCATGATTAACAGCATTTTTTATTGTGTTATTCATTTTAGTTTATCTCTATTTTATGCTATATACAGATATAATGGCGTTATGTTGCCTAGGGGTAAGTGTCCAAGGGAGTACATGTCCTCAAACCTTATTTCTTCTACCTAAAGGCCAAATATTGATACTAGTGCATTTAGTCCCCTTTAACCAACAGTTATAGTGGAAAATAACAATCTTGGTAAAATGTCCCCAAAATAAGAACATAGGATAGAAAAAGTAAAAGCGTGATTGGTCCCAAATAGTGCCCACTGAAATGGAAAAAACGACCTTAAAACTGATAACTTCAATCAAAACTTTACCTGGAAGTAAACTCAAGTTTTACACTACAGAAACCAAGGCCTAATGGAGGTGGGTACATTATACCTGGGCTCAAAAGAATAGGAAGCCCAGAAAGATGCTAGGCTGCATGCAAAGTTCTTTATAATTTGGCTTAAAATTAATGTTTGCGTTCTCTATCTGCAACTGCAGCACCTGTTAGTTATAGCATACTTCTAATTGAGCTCAGTGTATCACCTTCGCATAGGTGCATTGAAAGTTATATTATGTCATTATAATAACAATTAAATCATTATTAAATTAATGATTAAATTAGCAATTAAATAACAATTAAATGATTTAATTTTATGTTATTAAATCATTATCAGCATTTTTTGTGTGTTTTTCAGATAAATTATAAAAAAAAAAGCTGGACCCTAAGCCAATGTTTTGTGAAAGTATATAAAATTTATAGTTATAAACTTGCTGCTCAAAAAAGGAAAGAAAAAAGAAAACAAGAAGAAGCTGTAAAAAGAGGCCAAGTAGACATTAGTTGTTTTATGACAGAAAGCAAGCAAGCCTAGACAAAAAAGATCATTGGCAGATAGCCTAACAATATCGACAACAATTAAAGCGGGCCCTGCACTAGTTTCAGCAATAATCAAGTTATATCAGTGTTGGTGTCAGCTCCAGTACGGTAGCTTGAATAATTATAAGAAAAAAGTGTGGGTGTCTGAAAAAAATTTGCTGACACCATTGCCTTGGTTATAAGCGAAACTGCTTGGTGCTGATGCCAACACACTATATAGCACTATTATAATCATTTGTAAGTGATGAAATGTTGAATGGATAAAAAAATTGAATATTTAAAATAAAAAGGTGTCAGCAAGTTTAAACAAAAAAGCAGTTTACCTTCTGAAATTTTATATTTATTGTTGGGACTTTTAGGGTTTGGGCATTTATTTATTTCTGGTTGGGACACTTTTCAACATTTTTGTCTAGTAGCTCTGTAATGCATTTCATTGGTCATTTAGCTTGAAAGATTGTAATGTACTATTGCCATTTCTTTCAAAGTTTTTGGCAACATAGAATGCACCCAAAAATCTTGACTATGAACTAAAGATAAAATGCATATGACACTTACATAGTTAAAAAAACAATACTTTTGGCAAAGTGAAAGTTTAAGTGATTTTATGACAGATGCATCAGAAAACATTACTGTGTTGTTTATGAAGATAGTTGCCTTGACCCAAATAAAGAGCTATTTTGTCATAAAAATTTGGTTTCCAAATAGCTGTTTTGCAATTTTAAATGTAGTGGTAACGAAACCTTTTTTTATTGATTGTAGAAATGCAGATTTACAAACTTGACCCTGTTTTAACCGGCACAACTGTGGCCATTGGTTTTTATAAAAATGTTCAAAATTGTGGAGAAATTCAAGAAAAGATTGCGAATGGATCAATTAATGCTGCTGTAGTAAAAGCAAGTTTGGTTGTTGATGTTTTCCAGCTTCTTGTTGCTACTAATAAAGCTTTTTTTCTGCATTCCATTAATAAGATGAAAACCAGAAATGTTTTTTCAGAAATTCTATTCAACTTATCTCCAAGTAACAAGATATCAGAGTGCTTTAAACTGTTTGGCATTGATAAAAATTGTAAAGATATAATTGTAATCTGTCTTGATGATGATCATAAAAAAGTGAAAAACTTGGTTTCAGGAGATGAAATTGATTTGTCTACTTTAGAGAACAGCTGTGATATGGAGGCTATCAGAAAACTTTATAAATTAAATGATGAAGAATTAAAAACTACAACCATAGTAAACTGTGTGGTGAGCCAGTTATCTTCAAAAGAAATTAGGTGACTTATACTTTGTTGAGATTGTTTATTTGATAATCAAAATAAATAAAAACTTTCATTTGTGGCTTAGTGGTTTGGATCACGTCATTATAGCACTGCTAATTCTGGTTTTGTCTGCCAGATTTGTGGATTTTTGATCTGTAAAAGATAGTAGTTGGTCAATTGCGTTTTGACATGTTGTAAGTACAACACATTGCAAGCTCAGCCCAGATTAACATGAATACACTGTGGTGACAATTTTTGTAAATTCAAAATTGTAGATTGAAAGCAAAACAGTTGCTATGCATTAAAATGTATATTAACTGTATTGCAATTTGCAATAAATTTAAGGATATTTTGTGACAAATGTTTTGCCATTGTTGTTTTCTGCCTTTTTCTAAATTATTGAGTACAGGTATTTGTATTAGGCCTAAATGTGTTGAGCATGTTTGGACAGTGGTTATTCTATGTGTAGTTTACAGGATGACCACTTGATAGAGATATTGTGTCTGCATGTGTCTATCGTCTCTGCTGCTTCACTGCTGAGTAAATTCAAATATATTGTTTGTTTCAGTTACCATATTTTCCGCTTAATAAGCTGAATTGCCGAATAAGCCAAGTCCAATTTTTAGCTCTGAAAATAAGGGTTTTTTGCTTATTATTTGTTATTATTTTGCTTATCAGCCAAAAAGCGGACTCCAAAAAATCAGGTTCACAATTAAGGTCCTGAAATTTAGCTTATTAGGCGGAAAATACAGTAGTTTTGGGGATGGTTGTGTAAAGTAACTCTTGGACCGATTGCTATTTTGTTGATATTTCCAAGTTTGTTTATTAGGTAGAAGTGCACAAAAACCAACTTTTTAAAGCACTAAATATTTCTTAATACTGTAAGAATTTTTTTCATTTTACATTTGGATTGGTGTTTAGTTACTATTGATGTAATATGGCATATGCGTTTCTAACTGTCAAGTAGGTTTTTACTTTGGACCGTGTATGTTTAACTAGACTTATTCTACGTTGTGACAGATGTGATCTAAAAATGTTTAGTCTCACTTATTCTATTAGTCAATCATTTTGTGTTGGACAAATATAAGTGGAAATTCAATGTTTTCAATTGTTTTGATAATTTTATGCTCTGCATTATGTAAGTAGAGTTTGTGTTGCTTCTAAGGCTGATATTGTGAATAAAAAAAACTTCTCAAAAATAGCTACAGAGTGAGGAAATCCAGCATGTATCCAACCTCAATATCCAATCATGAAATGCTTTGTATATTTTAATCCACAATACAACCTTGCTATTTTACATAATAATTGGTGTTGACACCCACTTCCGACTAAAAAGTAGTGTTTTTAACTTAGAATAGACAACGTAGATAGAGATTTGCTGTGAAATGCTTTTTCTAATAGCACAACGATACAGGAACCATTGAACTTAAAACCTCTAATATTCAAGGCAGCATGTTATTATCACAGAGAGCTACATAATTTCAATAGAGAACATTGCATGTTGCCAATTGTAAAGTACATAGCAAAGTAGAATTTTTAGAGATCAGGACATATCATACAGCAACAAAAACATTTTTCTTTGCCAAAGACCTACCATGTTTTCCAGTTAATAAGCCGAATGAGCTGAGGCCAATTTTGAGCTCTGAAAATGATGGTTTTTGCATATTATTTTGCTTATTACTAATGATTGGCCAATAAGCCGACCTCAAAACATCAGGTCCAAAATCAAGGTCCTGAAATTCGGCTTATTAAGCGGAAAATATGGTATCATACTGCAATAAAACCAATTTTCTTTTTCAAACACAAATCATTCTGCTATGAAAACAGTTTTCCTTTTAAGAAGACATATCGTGTTGCAATCAAAGTATTTTTTTCCAATGATTAATCATACTATAACAAAAACAGTTTTCCTTCTCAAAGACAAATCATATTGCAACAAAAACAGTTTGCCCTTTTCTAAGACAAATTATAGAGGTCGATAGGTGGCAATTTTCAAGGCTATCTCCTGTTAAGAGGGATCTCCTTCAACATCACAATAAAATAGGTATTGCTGTATCATATTGTTTTGCATTACATCTTTTTTTGCACCCAATGGCAAATTTGTTTTTTTCAGCATTTTTATTATGGAGTGTTCTTTTACACCCGCCTGTGAGACCTAATTAGGTCGAAACCAGTTGCGAGTTATTAGCATGATGTAATAGACTGCTGTATGGTAACGTATGATGTTGGTGATCATTTTTGAGCAAAATTTTCTACAGTCGAATCTGGTTAATTGCATAGTCAACTTGCTAAACTATTTTATGCGATTAAGCAGATTATACATTTATTCGAAATTAGTATAAACAAACAAATACGTTTGGGATTTGCAACTTTTATGCAATAAAACATATTATGCAATTATCCGATATGCACTTAACCGGATTCGTCTGTATTTTCCTTTTTCAAGACAAATCATACTGCAATGAAAATGTACTGAAGTGCTGTTTGTTAAATAGGGCTACTTGTAAAATGGTGCTTCGTGCAAAACATGTTTAGAAATATTAAAACGTGGTAAATTGGAAGCAGTGGGTTTCGTTTTAATGTAAAATGTGCTGGTTGTTTACAGTTAGGTTTTGCTCTGCAGTTAACTGAATCTCGCCGCTTTCAAATTACCATGGTACAAGTATAACATTTTCGAATATGTTTTGCACAAAGCACTATGTTACAAGTAGTGCTTTTTTAATAAAAGCACTTTACTTTATTTTTGTTGCAGTATGATTTATTTGTCTTGGAAAAGAAAAAAATGTTTTCTTTGCTGTACGAATGTCCTAATCTCTGCACTATGTTACTTTACTTTTTGCGTTCCAATTTGTACCCTGTACCTCTCCTTTGCAATCTCTCAAACTTTTGTTTCATGTTGTGTTTGATGAGTTGATCAAGTTCTCATTGTTCATTTGTACCTAGCGCTTTTGCAATTTGCATGTAGGCTACTGTTGCATGCAAATAGCTATTCATAAAGTCTTCATCGTTATGATGGCAGTCTTTTTTTTTCTGACAGGTAGAAATATCTGCCATTCTATTGATACCATTCGTTTCTCAAAAAATGTTACTGCCACTCGCGGAGAAGATGTGTCATTGAGGTACTTGTGGTTTGTAGTGTAAAGCAGGGAACGACCGGGGCAACAAAGTTGGCCGGGTTCTTGTTTCCATGCCAACCGCGGGTGGAGCCCGGGCCTGAACCGGAGCTGGAGCTCAAAACGCTCATGGGTGTGCATGCAGGAGCGATGCATCAAGAACTTTGCTTTGAACTTTAGCACGTTTGACATACCGCTAAGTAGAACTCTGTTTCACTTGATTAATTTTGTTGTGCAAAGCGACTCTTCACCTGCTTTCAAGCAGTCGCTACCACGCTCCATGACGAGGCGAGCATGTATACATTATCGGGTACACACGTTGCTTTCGCATTATAGGCGCTTAATGTTGGCGCAACTCCGGCCATCTAAGTTTGCTTCGGCTGGGGCCAGTCTAGGGCAAAAATGGCATCCCTGGTCATAGCCAGGGACCCGATTGATCCCTGGTGTAAAGTAGTGGTTTTTAACTATGGCTCAATTTCAAAGAAAACTGGGTCTGCGACCCACTAATCAACAAAGCATATTTTAGCAATGCTTTATATTTGTGCGTCTGACTCTTATATTTTTATCCACTTATCACTCAATATTTTTAAGTCAGTTATTCCAGAAACTCATAATATGTTTTGTCAAAAGCGCATGCTTTTCGATGTTTGAGTTAGAATTTAGGTTGGTAAATCATTCTTAATTCTAAATACAACACCAAGTTTGCCTAAGTGTTCAAAAGTTGTTAGAAATTTTAATTGGTAACTAAACATCATGCAAATTACGTAATTGTGATCAGTACCGTCTATGCCTGACTGCTTGTTATTTGCAAAGAAACAAAACTGGTGGTCATATGCATAAATTACACAGAATTTCATAATCCAATGCCGTCTGGATTGTAACTCCGTAAATATGATAGATATGCATAATTTGTGGTCATTAAAGTTGGAATGAAGCGGAGATATTGATTTTGAGGCTGCTTTTTTGTATTTATTTAGTTTTGTTTTCTGTGTATTTACATCTTCGTGCTCATGTTTAATCATCTTGCTTGTATGCAGATGTGATGCTTTATCGGATATCAGATATGTGAAACGTTCTTGGACGAAAGAAACATCAATAATTTTTGCTAATTCAAAGAAATATACAACCGACGGGCGTTGGAAATTATTGACAGACGATAGGAATGGTACAACATATTCTTTCCTATTAATCTATTAGTTACAAACATGGACAACTGTAGAGTAGCAATGCTACAGTTTCTAAAGCTGATAGAAAACTATCCCCTGCAATGATAGGCATTTTTAGTTCCTAAAGCCTATTTGCCTGTCCTAGTTAAAACCTACACGCTTGCTACGGTATCCCTTATCTTATGCTGCATTGTTTTTATTGGTTATTCCTATGGAGAATCGCATTAACCTTGATGTGAGTAGGAATGACTTGTGTCATTTGTGGTGACAACGATCGTGAGTTCGAACTCTGCAATGGCTTTGTTGTTGAGCGCCGACGAAACGCACGTAACGGCATTTTCCCAGCTGGGATGCACTGTGCTGGCGGTACTGGTAACTTCGAAGCGGGTCTGAAAACAAAGATGTACTGACTTGACAGGCAAACAGTTCTCCCATGACTAGAGGAAAATATATTACAAAGAGATGCGTCAAAAGCATCAAGTTATTTTAATGTTTATTCATCACTTGTACAACAAGTTCTGCTTAGGTGTAAACATAGGCATATGTGATCTTCAAACACTTTGTAACGTGGTGGCAGGGGTACAGAAATTTTCTGAGCATCTAACATTCAACAGCACTTGTCAACGTAATTGGTTTAATAGTAAAATAATGACAAAAGTTCAGTCGTGCAACGATGTTATTTGATTTAGGTTACAAAATTGAGTTGAAAAACGTTACAGTAAATGATGAAGGCTTATACACATGTACACTCTATGGAGCTGGACAGAGTAACGAACTAGTATTATCCAACGTTTTTTTGACAGTAGAAAGTAAGTAATGTTTTATACCTGTTAGTTTGTATATAGTATTCAATGAATAATATGTTGCTGATTTGGTGTATGTCTGTCATTAACTTCCTGCATTTGTATCAGACTTTGATTAGCTAGCGAGCTCTGAACTTAAAGCTTTGAAACTTAGAAACTGTGCGCTTTAGAATTTGGAATATTTGAAAGGTAGAATTATCGAATTTAACAAGAAATTACCATTGTCAATCATGCGAGTTTTGATTCCACCAGTTATGCCTTCAAATAAGGTGAAGTAGGTTAAAACGATGCTTTATGGGATTTGTGCATGGTGGTTTATTAGTTCCAGTGACTGAGTGGGTATGCCCTGCGAAGATGCACTTTGCCGTATTCGCAGAGCAGAACATATGTCCTCTGCAAATTCGTGGATTATAACTAGCAGTTTAAGCGGAATGTTGGTAATCGGAAACTCCAAAGCCAGTATGAACGGTTGTTCTGCTTAGCGCCACTGTGGCAGCCGCGTAATTCTGGAAGATAAAAAGGAACTACATTGATACGTACGTGAAAAAAATAGGCCAGATTATCGCTTAGAGTCCACTAGTTTCTATTCCTTTTGGATTCATCCGGCTTATCGCTTATATCAGTGATTCTCAAACAGATCAAAACATTTAGGTTTGTGCTTGTCGTTCTGCAAGGCATCGATCTATTTGTTTGATTAGGGACCTTTTCGGAGATTCACTTCTTTAAATTAACTTTAATATTTCTTTTTGTGGCGCTCTCTGTTTCTACCCAAGGTTCTTGATAATCATCTGTTGAAATTGATGTTTTCGACCTTTCATAAGAAGTGAAGACCATTTTTTTGGTGATCAACTTTACAAAATTGAATTTTGTGCTCCTTTTTTCATGGAAGAGAGTATCAACGAATCCGGGTAGTCCTGCGACGCCCTTGGAAGGTTAAAAAGACGCCCCTGTGCGTCGCAACGCACAGTTTGAGAACCACTGGCTTGTATGACTTCAACCTTGTTATGCTTTTAGTTCCGTCTTCATTTTCTGGAGTTAGTGACAATCCCACTGTTGTCGATGAAGGCGATAATGTAGTGCTTCACTGTAAAGCAACTGGCAAACCACAGCCTCAGGTCAAGTGGAGACATTTGATACCATCAGGTACACTGCTTTGCTCAAAAACATTTTTGTGTTCAACCATATTAGCAGACTTTGCTTTTCCTAATAGGTTCGACGAAAACAAATTTTTAGAATACCAGAAAAAAAGCATTTTTTGTGGAAAAAGTGGTTTACACACTTCACGAGTTAACCATCGTTTATCAGTCAGCTCTTGGTCTTTTGATTTTCCTTTGGCTGGAAACTGAGCTGTCGGTGAATTGGTTGCTTAAAAGCACAGAAAATCCTATGCTGTTATAAATCGCTTACAAACCTAAATGGGTTCACGGTACAAGTGACTCGGTCAAAGTTTTGCGTTGTGAAATCGTAAAGCGTACAGGGAATTTGTAGGGCGGTTGCTACATGACTTTCCAAAGTGAGAGGCTAGTTTTGAATATCATAAAAATGCGGTTTACGAAGAAAAATTATAAATCTACTTTTTAGCGGATGGTATTCGAGCGAAAAGTGAATTTCTTCCGTTGGGCAAAGTGGAGAGAGGGAGCGGTGGAAGTTATGAATGTATAGCTGACAATGGAGTGCTTCTTCCTATAAAACATACTATTGAGCTGGTGGTAAAATGTAGGCGCTTACATATTTGGCTGTTTCTGCTGTGATACTTTGTGTGATACTTTTTGGATATTAGCCAAAAGATATTTCAAAAACAATGCAATTTGTTCACAAACATTCAAAAACCGAAAAAGATTATTTCCAATCAAGATCAAAATTCTAGATGTACAGTGAAGACCTTTGTTTTGAGATCAACATTTTGAAAGCGGTTATTTTGCCCATTTTCGAGGCGCAGCCATTTTCTAAGAAAAAATTTTAAAGTTCTCTTATTGAAATCGATTTTTCATACTTCTTTTTCTAGTGAGAGACTTTATTTTTGAGAGATCAACTTAAAATTGAATTTCATGCCCTGGTGTCTTACCTCCCAACTTTTTCGACTTTACCCCATTTTAGGTAAATTACCTCAGTTTCTCGTCCTTTGACATAGTGATTAGCTACTCCTCATTTTGTAAGCTTCAACATCTTAAGCGACATTGCCGAACGTGTGTAAAACATCCAAAATTTAGAAAGTCGCTTGCTGATTAAAATCTGATATAATAATACGTAGTTTGTGATAGCCATTAACCGCATCGTCGACGTGTGATTTTGTATATTACAGGCAAAATGATCTAAAAGGATTCTTTTTAGACCCTCCTGAACTGGACGAGTATAAGTTCATTTCTGCATTAAAAGCGTCGCTTCGTTCATCAGCTACTTTAGAATGCACAGCTAGTGCTGTCCCAGACCCGGTGTTCACATGGCATCTTCCTTCTGGTTTAAGGTAAGCTCCAAGGGAGAAAGCAAAAATAGTTCGGATTTGGATGTGGAATGGGGAAGAAACTCCTATAACATCATATTTCACTCGGTTACCCAGTTGAAAACCATAGACACGTAATCTGTCGATTTTTTCCTCGTCAAAAATGTTTACCCTGTGCAAGAACACGCTTTGAGTTTTTTTGTGTAATCAAATTAGTCTTCATTACAGGGCTTTGTACTTGTGCAAGGCAAGTTAGAATACCAGCAAGTTGAAAAAAAGTTCATTTATTAATCAGTTCATGTGTAATATTATCTCCAGAATTTGTAGGTAAATCTTATAAACTATATTACAATTTCACTTCAAATTGCTATAAATCATTATAGCCCAATTTCTTAGACTTCGTTCTTGGCTTTATTGTTCAGCCTAGTGTATGAACACTCAACAGTCTATTGATTTATATTTTTAATTAAGTCGCACGTGTGAAAATCACTGCATTTTGAAAATGGATTTTTTATGTAATTTATAAAAAGCTCCGTCTCGAATATAAAACTATCGATTTCACTGTCAAGTAGGTTTTACGCGTTTGTGGTAGATGTGGCAAAGATGCTTTTCTCGCACAATGAAAGTCATAATTCTAAGTGGTTTAATTAATTTTGCAAACCTGTAGAGATAGAGATCCAATGTTTTAAATCCGGTTTTGTCTCCGTCAACGGTGGTGGTGGGATCCATCTCATGATCCTAAAAAGTTTGTAAACGGCATTGCATCACTTCGGTCTGTCGATGGCATTTTCCTTTTTTGGCCCAATCTGCTCTGTTTCTTTAACCTCCTGAATTTTCCAGGTCATCTTCGGTTGCACACGTTCTCCTCCAACCACTTAAAATCCTAACACTCTTCTAAACACGTCATTATTATCCCTCCTCAAAACTCGTCCATGCCATCGCACTCCATTTGCTTTGGCTATTTTGTCTGAATTTTATTTTTGACCAACGAATCTATAAGTTTTGACTACTGCTTTTTTCAATTGATTAAACTCCATTCTTTGATTTTATCATTGCTGTTTCAGGTTTTCTCAAAATAGTATTTCATACCATTTTGTGCATTGGGAGTGCTCCAAACCTCAGACCAATTCATTGTAGGTTATGTCCCTGTATGAAGCTATTGCATATTGCACACATTATCACGTGGAAGGGAAGAAAAACTCATTAACCCTTATCAGAACAGTGCTTTTGTGTTACTTAATTGAAACATATGTTGACAATTGTCAACATGCCATTTTCTTGTATTTTTCAATGCTAATGCGCTGTTTTCAAACTAAATATGTTGTTCTCTTGTGATCGATATGCGCGATTGATCAATCTCACAGCGCTTTCGAGTGATCGCGCTGCGCGATTCATTGATTGTACGGTTTTATTTGAGTTTGATAAAGCATTAAATCTTAAATCTGAAATCCTGGGTCTGCTTTCTACCCACGGCATAGTTTTAGCTTGTTTAGCTCTTAGCTGAAGTCCAACAAAATTTTAACAAACGAAGGTTGCATTTCAAACACAAAAAGACACAAACACGTAGTGCAACCACAAATTGTTCAGCATTCCAAACAATATGCGTTGTTTGGTATTTTTTTGTATTACGGGCAAACATGTCGGCGGCAAATCATACATGCAAGGCGAGTATGCTTCCCATGTCTGTAACGTCTTCCACGTTTGATGCCTTGAACTGTGTGATTCATGGTGTTTGAAGCAGCATCAATAAACCCCATCTTTTCTGCAAGTAGCTTTATTTCTCCTCTCAATTTTCAGTTGCTGACGTATGGTTGAGCAAGCTAAAAGCTTAGTTCCTTGAAAAAATCTGTTTTTTTTTGTCATTTTTTCTACTACCTCTCATTACAATAAAAATGTTGTTAGTGGCAACATTGATATCATATTGTAGAACCATTGGCCGACGGTTTGTTTTTCTCAGGCAAATGAATTCTTCATAGTTTTCAGCAAGAGTGTCAACTCCTTCTTTATGCCTATTGTAATTTGAGATAACTGTAGGTTTTTTGTGTCAGTCCGTGATTGAAATGGAAGAATGTGAAGAGGACATCATGAGCACATTTTTGTTGCGTTTGGGGACATAAGACTAGAGTAGAATTTTGTTGCAATAGTCTTATAGTGCCTTAGTGCTTTCAACCTCTCTTTCTTTTGCTGCTTTCAACTGCGATGGTACTTCTCGCCGATTAACCATAGTCGTTCCAATTGCTGTCAGATTTTGCTGCAAAAAGTTGCACACCCGGCCATGAGAGGTAAAATACCGGTCAACATATATATGTCTCGACCTGTACCAAAATAAAATTAGCACAATTTTATCACAATATTTTTTGCGAGGTTGCTATGATGTCCCGAGTCAGATTCTTTTCCAAAATAAATCACGCTATTCAGAGCGATACCTGCTGTTGTTTGGCACATCCAAAAAAACTTAAACCCACATTTCCTTGGATATGATTGCAAGTATGTTCTTCCGGGAATCTTGCCACGATACCCGACGAGTTGTTCATCTACTGTCAAGGCCTCGTTAGGGACGTAGATGTTGTGAAGATTACTGTTGAATGTTTCCCATACTTCTCGGTTGGCAGCTAATCTGTCGTTTCTTTGTCTTACGATAGTTATCGAAACGCATGCAACGTAGTAGAAATTTGAATCGATTCATTGCCATGGTGACTCTATAAAATGGTCAACTGTCAATAGTATCCCACAAGCGATGCCAGTCTGAAGTTATATCTGTCCAAGCCAGCACGAATCGTAGTAGCAAGACCGGCTTTAACTTCAAAAAGTTTTTGTAAACATATTTGTCAACAATTTACATTTATGTCTCTCGTCCCTTGCTTTTCTATTCGTCTCTCGTACTATATGAAGTACAATTTCAGGTCGGTAAAATATTTTGAAGGCATGCACTTGATGTTTAGGAGCAGCAATGATTCGAGGTTGTTGTGTCAATATATTTCTTCTAAGCCTGCTTGGAAAAGGATTATCATAATGCGTTGCATTTTCAGCTGTTATTGCTACTTGAGCTTCATCTTAGCTACCATCATCGTCATTGGTTCTTGATCCTCATCATCACCATCATCTTAATTTTCTTAAACACATCTATGTCAAAAGCTCCTCTTCCAAAGGAAGTTCGTCATCATCAGCAATAGATTCCATTTTGCTGCTGCTTGTACCCTCAACATTAGAGTCGTTATCAACATCATCATGAGCTGCAATTGTTTGAGGGCCTTTTGAAACCTAAACTTTCTTTGTCTATCCATCAGTAAGATTCTAGCTAACTAACCCAAGCAGTCATATACGGCAGTTTCAAATAATTAGCCAAGTGTAGGGTATGGCTATGAATTGGTATTTATTTTATGTTCTAAATTCTGAAATGTACTACTATCTAGGTAGGTATTCTGAAGTGTACCCTACTACTGCTTCTGAGGTAAATTACTAAATGCGGTTACAAATATCTTGCTAGTTGCTGGCAATTCTGTTGAAACAATAGTAATTTTTATTTGTAACAATAGTTATTTAGTTTCAGCAATAGTAACAGTCATTCAGTAGTAATTTCAAATCTCAAAGGCCTTATGTCTCTGTTAATCTGCTATTGTTTCTAATTATTGGCATTCGTTAACAGGTGTTTCGATTAAGACAAAATGCAAATAACTCATTGTCGAAACAATTTGGGATTTTGATATCACTACAGTAGTAAGCTAATAAAAAGTTCTTCTTCGTCTGTGATTGGCGCTGAGCTAGCCTACGGGAAGCTAGCTAGATAGCTAGCGCTGAGCTAGCCTATGACCTCATTGTTAATACAATACAAATAAAATGAACCTCGAACAAAATAAAAAGTTTTTTATGCCATTTTAGTTAGTATGTGGTTTTAATAACAAAAGTACCCCAATCTGTATCGCCGTAAAGATCATATGCTATTTGTACGTATAGATTTAGCAAACTTAATAGAAACACCGCAGGATGAATAAGCTTTTTCGTTTTTGCTGGTGAAGTCATAGTTTTGTAGTTGAATTATAAGTTTGGATTTTTTAGGGTGACTTCAGCGACTGCTGATCGTTCGTACAACGTGATCAATCTTCGTCAAGACAATAGTGTCCAGTCACGGCTTTTCCTGTCCACTGTGTCCGAGTTTGACTACGGAAATTACACCTGCACCGCTGCGAACGAGCTCGGTTCTGTCAGCAAAGCAATCGTCCTATCTCGTAAGTTACATACTGCTAGTCAGTGCCGGGATGTCGCTGTGCTGTGTTCTCCACTTACACCGCAAGGAAATGGTTCTCGAACTTTATTTGAAAAACTTGCTGTACCTGCGACCACCAGACAACGCAAGAGCTGATAGAGATTTTTGTTCACGTTTCCGTAAGGTATCGGTGTATTTGTTCAGTTGAAGACTTGTTTTTTGAAGATTAACTTTTTATACTACTGTTGCGAGGAGCTCCACCAAGCCGCGTGCCCTAAAGGGTCTTATTTCTTTTTCTGCTCCCCTTCCCCTCTACTGAATTTTTCTCTGCTGCCACAAACCTCTCCTTGTTCACTGCCACTGTTCCAAAAAAAGTTGCTTATCTCATGCGAAATCTCCTTCCTCGCTTTGGCATGGATTTTCTTTTACCCATTTTCAATCTTTCTTGATCTTTGCATTCTTTTCCTCCATCTGGAAGACATCTTTTATTATTCCCATCTATAAAATGGGAAAGCCTTTCGACTATTCTGTTTTCTTTCGACCTATCTCTCTCACCTCTTTCGTCTTAAAGCTTTTTGAACGCATCATTTCATCGCGTCTACACTTCTTTCTGGAGTCTAACTCCTTTCTCTCTTCCCGTCAGGCCGATTTTCGCCTTGGACGGTCTACTCTAGATCAAATTCTGATTCTTCCTCTGTCCATTTCGGATGGATTTAACAAACCCAAGCTTGGCTCCCGCACAGTTCTTGCTTCTATCGACTTGTTTAGAGCTTTCGATTCTGCCTAGTACCCGGCCCTTTTCCACAAACTAATTTTGACTGGCCTTCCTCCCTACTTTGCTTGTTGGACTCGATCTTTCCTTTCTGATAAGCGCGCTTGCGTGGTTTTTCACAATCACAAAAGTCGCTCTTTTCGAGTCGGTCTAGGTGTTCCGCAAGGATCCGTTCTTGGCCCTGTACTTTTTCCTCTTTTCGTGATCTTCCGTACTTGGCCCTGTACTTCTCTCTCTTTTCATCGATGATCTTCCTGCTTCTCTGCCTTCATCCGTCAGCTGTTCTGGTTTGCAGACGACCTGGCCATTTGGTCTTCCCTCTCGGTTCCTGCTGAGGTAGAAGCTACACAAAGAGCTCTGGTTCGACTGAAGCGCTGATCTGAGTACTGGTGTCTTCCTGTCAATTTGAACAAATGTGAGGCCTCCTTCTCATTGGATCCCCACCAAGCTACCCTCCATCTCCACCTTCTCTTATTCAACTTCTGCCTCCGCTACAATCCCACTCCAACTTTTCTTGTTTTGTCCTTCGACTACTCTCTTTTTCCAAGCATGTATCTTGGCTAAAAGCCAAGTTCTTCCTTCCCCTCAAGGCCGTTCGCTATACTTCCTCATGAGGCCCCTCTAAGGAGTCCCCCTCTCTTTTGTATAAAGGTTTTCTTCGGTCCCTTCTCACTTATGCTTCACCCGGATGGTTTCCTTTTTTTAGCATTACCAACTTAACCAAATTGGAGCGTCTTCACCGAGCGGCTAGTCACGCCATCTCCAGCTGCTTCTGGTCCTCCCCTATCCCACATCTTTTTGAAGCGTCTCTACCTCCTCTACGAGTCACCCTGATTCATTTCGTTTGTCATCTAATGAACGGGCCCTTCGTCTGCCACTCTCCTTTCGCATTTCAGGTTTTGCTAAACTTGGAGTGAACGCGGATCCTCCTGGAGAGCTTTTACGTTCGCTCTTCCGCTCATGCTTGCTCTTACTTTTCCTAGAGAGATTTTCTTTGCTTGCTCTCCTCCTCCTCCTTGAAACTCGCCTTTTACTTATCCACCCTATCCTCCCCATGCTCCCGCTCTGATTTCCCTCTCTCTCTGGACAAGGTGTGGCTCTTGCTCACCTTGGCTCTCTCCCACCTCGCGATCTGGGCAGATGGCTCTGTGCCTTTTCCCTTTGCCAAAAGAGACTCTGACATCATTGCCAACTGCTCACTTTGTGGCACTGAGGCCACTCTTTCCTATTCGGCGAGCCCAGTATGCTCAAGTTTTTCTGCTGAAGCCTGCGCCATTCTGCAAGCTCTTCGCTGGTCTCGGCAGCACCAACAAGTCTGCCATTTCTCTTCTCCGACTCTCGCTCTGTCCTTGCCGTTGTGTTTTATCCTCCATCTTTCCTTTTACCTCAAACTCTCTGGCAGAAACCATCTTCTCTCTCTTCATTTAGGCTACAATGGGTCCCTGGACACTCATTTCTCCCCGGGAACGACGCACCTGATGAGCTGGCGAGATGGGGAGCGTTGCTCCTGCCCTCTGCAATCCCCTGTGGTCCCTTGCCTCTCTCAACCACTCTTCTCTTTTCTCCGAATGGAGGCGTACCGTCTCATTTAAATTTTTTGACATGCATGTTTCCTCGGTATTCACTGAGGAACTTGTGATCCCTTGCCACGCACGCTGTGTCCTCCCTCTTCGGCGCTGCAATGGACACAGCTGAGTGAGCAGCGCTAATCGTCACTATTCTAATCCGGTCAAGCACAGGCAATTCAACTCGTGTTCGGTTAAACACGCAGTACAAGCGATGCCGGTTTTTGTTTGTTTGATTAAATACGCGTCATCAGAGCTTACAATAGAAGAAGCAGCAAACGAGAGTTAAACGACTTGTCGTAATGCCTGCTGTCAAAATAGCTCAATGCTATCTCAATATTAATCAATACGTCCCAATTTAGAGACGAGAGTGAATTATATAATGTATATACACCTGTCTCGCAAATATCTTTTTGTCAATTGCACACGGATTATCTTAGGAGTCCGACCCGTTGCAGATTTACCAGTTCTGCTGGCAACGTGAGTTTATATTACGAACAAAGGAAATGGGCGTAAGATCTTTTTCCCAAAGAAACCACATCATCCAAAGGGCACAAAATTTTTTAAGTCGGTATGATCTCTGCCCGGTCGTGTAGTGGTTAGAGCGTCCGCTTCGCAGTCGGATGACCGGCGTTCAATTCCCTTGTAAAGTTTTACCGAAGACTTTACAAGCGGTATTCACAGTTTTCTAGGTTGACACTCAGCAAGAACAGGATCCGGCGAGTTTTTTAATGCGGCCTGGTGTAAGGCTTTTAACGGGATTCGACCATCTTTATGTGGCAGATAGGTAGTAAAGACTGTAGTGTAAGGCCAATCGCCAACAATTGAATTACTACGATTACGAAAAACAACGAAGTTGCTTTATCGTCTATGTAGGCCAAGGATCTGTGTAACACATTTTAATGATTTCTGATTGCAGGGAGTTATCTACCTCCAACTCGGTTGCCTCCAAAGTTGAGTAAGTATTTTGTGATTTAAGTTGTAGCAATCTAAGACTGCTGCACTAGCTAGAGTTACCAGTTAAAAGAAAGAAAAAAAATTGTGCAGTCAAAAACGGTCAAAAGGTAAAAAGATAAAGTGAAATGCCTTCTTTAAATCAAAAATTAAATTAATCGGTGATTGGTGGAAGAAATCACCTGCTTTTCACCAGACGTTGAGCAAGCTAATTTACTTTTCAAGTGACAGTTATAGCTGTTATGCAGCTTAGTGAGTTAAGAAAATGTTTTGTTATTAGCCTGAATAGAAGTAGTGTTTTATCTAAATACAATACCAACATGTTCACGATGGTGAGGTTGATAGTTTGACGTCAGTTGGTTTCAAGTCATTTTCAACCCTTGAGAAGGATTCTTCTTCTTCTTCTTCTTTCGGCTTCTCCCTATTCGGGGTCGCCACAGCGCGAAAGTATTTTCCACTTCTCCCGGTCGACTTCGTCTCCTTCCTTAGCTCCAACCCTTTCCATGTCTTCTCTTGCCAAATCCATCCACCTTCTCCTTGGCCTTCCTCTTTTCCTTCTACCTGGCACCGCCATCTCCATCATCGTTTTTCCCACGTAGCCTTCTTCTCTCCTTTTCACGTGGCCATACCAGCGTAGCCTGGCATTACGAAGTTTGTCTCCTAGCTTTGCGATCTTGGCAGTCCCTCTCACGTATTCGTTTCTTATTTTGTCCTTTCTTGTCACTCCCAGTGCCCATCTCACCATTTTCAACTCTGCAACTTCCATTTTTCCCACCTGTCTTTCCGTCATTGCCACCGTTTCCATTCCATAAAGCATGGCTGGTCTGACAACACTCTTGTACATTTTACCCTTAACTTGCTGATAATTTCCTGTCGCACAGAACTCCAGACACCTTCTTCCAATTTATCCAGCCTGCTTGGATCCTTCTCCTCACTTCTTCCTCACATCGTCCATCGCTACTAATTGTTGAACCCAGATATTTGAAATTTTGAAACAAAAAAATTTGAAACCCAGATATTGTTCAACCCTTGAGAAGGATATTTTACGTAAATCCCTTGCTTAACACTGTGTTTGACATTGAGATTATGAACTCAATTGTTCTTTGTAACCGTGATGTGTTTCTTGTGATCTGAATATACTGTATCGCAGTCTTTGCATATGACTAATCAGCGATATTTATTCGTTATACACGAAAGCATGAACAAGTAAAGAAACCATGGGGACCATGTTTTAATCAGATATATGGTGTTGTATTTATTAGTACCAGCTTTTAACCAACATGAGTTAATAGCGGTTGTTTTTTTCAGTGTTTCGCCGTATTTACTCGTCAGAGCCATTCGATAGCGATGGTAGTGGTGGTGCTAATAGTGTAACCAGCCATTCTTTGGTGCGTTTTTTCATATATTTTAGTTGTGCTGTTCATGCATGTTTGTGTCTGCTACTTTGTTGACCGATTATTGTTTGAATTCGTCGTTAAATCAAAATTTAAAATATCGTCAAATGCTGCTAACGTACAGACTTCAGATAATGTCATTTGTTCTTAAATCGATTTCAATTTAATGCAGTTACCGGGTTATTCAAACTCGATATACGGCTGTTGCCTGTGGATTAATTATTGGTTAGCTGAAAATGTATATTGAAGCCTGCTAAATTATCAAGATAAAAGTCTTATCTACTGAACGAACTTAGTAAATCAAAGTTGGCACAGTTAACTAATTTCAAACATTACGTGTTGTAGCTGTTACATCTTGATTGGATCTATTTGCATACACTTGGCACTTTCATTAAACTCCAAGAAATGTGGAGAAGTATCTACGGAAGTTAGCATGGCATGGGTTGATATTTTAGACTTTCCTTCTGTCTCTCCTATTGTTTAATACAGCCGTACCTCGTCCCTCTTCAACATTTTTTATCGGTTTCGTAATATACAGTATAGTGACTGAAGACCTTGCTGACAATTGCTGTACAATGGTCACTTTCACTCAGCCTCGATTTTTTATCTATTGAAGTGCATATCATTTTGTATCAACAACACGACCACTTCGTCGTTGGTGCTCGACGTAGCGAGATTCCGCCGTATCTGATGTCATGCAGTAACAGTAATTTTTACATTTTCAATCAAGTATTATTTACTTTTTTAATCATATGTTGCTGTGTGTTGAGCAATCGTTGTTTGCATGAATAGCTTTTTAAACTGCCATGTCGAGTGTTTAAACCATTTTCTACTGTGTGAAGTATTTGTATTCGTGCTCCACAAGTGTACATTGGGTTTTATTGTTTTGTTGAGAACGCGCTAACTGTAACTCGCATACTTCCGCGTAAGTTGTGGAGAATGAATTTTTCGCCGAGTGATTGATGTTGATCCTTTAAATCACGTACTTTTTAATCATTTAGTGCATTTTATCAGCATGTATCAGGTGTTACACATTTCCTTTCTTTGTCATACGTGATGTACTGCACAATTTTGCCTGCTGCATTAAACACGGTCTAGTCTAGATGAAATGATGGAGAGTAACCGAGAGTTTGATAGACAATTAAATTGCTTTACTGTCTTCGAATCAGCAGTCACCCATACATTTTCTGCGGTCTTAGCGAGCGTAGGCTGAATCCGAAACGTGACTGTAATACCGTGTGAACCGTGGTCTAGTTGCACCGTGTGCCATGCAACGCGACGTGTGCCGATCTCCGTGTCTTCGATGTATTCTCCGTGATGTCGGTTGTATTTCCGGCACTTTTCGTCAAACATGGTCTTCTGTAGGTATACAGATTTTATAGTTCATTGCTAGAAATTGAGTTTTCTCGAGAAATCTTCCCAATCACAGTAGCTGACCGTTTCCTGGAAGAGCATGAATGGTAAGTGGCTGATGATTGAACGAGCGTCGCACTGTCGTCCAATACAATGAGGTGGTTGAACATAGTAGGCTATATGTTTTTTGCTCTTGAATTTTTGTACGAAAATTTTCATCGTATTTACGTGGTGTTACACAGTACCGCATCTCTTTTTGTGCTAACATCTGGTTTTATCAATTTTTTTTGTACGTTTTTGTCCCAAAGACTATACGCTTACGTACTTACACTGCGGACAAATTGAATATTCAAACAACAATAGATACAGTACTGTAATGCATCATGTAAATGTCAAAGCGGATAAAAATTATCAGACAGAAATGTATGGGAGCAAAAAACTTGACCTGTTTACAGCGATCCATAGTTTGGAACCGCTACAGAATTCCCTAACAATTAAATAAAAAACTTTCTCTTTTGTTTGCAAGTAATCAATACTGGTAGGCATCACAAACAGTGGGCATGGATGAGGAGGGGTCTTTCTCCCCCCAACTTTTTTAAAACTAATCCTGGAACAACACCGTTTTGAGTTATTAGGGCTGCTCAACGTCGATCTCCAAAAAAGAGGTCACCCAACAAACATGAGGCAAAAATAGGGAATCATCAGTCATCAATCTCAGAAAAAAAACATTTTATATTTTGGCTTGCAGAAATTGCTTCTAGCTGTGCCACTGCGCCATAGTTAAAGCGGAAAAAGAAGTGTCGTATGGCCCCAAAACTTTCGTGTAGTAGAGGTAGTAGTGGTGTTCACATGAGGCCTAAGGAATGACTTGTGTACAAAAAATTCTTAAAAAATATTTTTTTTGTTTCCGCTCATGAGCATCAACAATGTTTGCTTTTTACGTGCGAGAGAAATCTCCTCATGACGTCATTTTTGCTTTAAATCCATATTTCTAGAAATCTAATGAAGTTAGAACTTCGCAAACAACAATAACAAGTTAAGGAAAAATTTTTTTCAATTCTGAGAGGGTTTCAATAATGACGTAATTGGTTGATAACGTCATTTTATATTCAATTTTTTTAGTTTTTAAAACATAACATATGCTTGTCAAAGTATTGTTAAAAGCAGTTTGAACATATACCCAGTAATTTTAGAATGCATAAGTGGCTTTAAAATAGTTCTGACGACGTCATTATATAATTGTTACATAGCTGTAAAAGCAAAAATTCACCTGCTAACGATGGATCAATAACAAAAAATTACCAATTCAATACAAAACTGATTTGTGTCGCGTTTCAATAGATATTTTCTGATTCTATTTCAATTTTAATTTACTTTTTAAAATTGATGCGACGTATAGTATCGCTCGAATAATTAAATCTGGTTTCAACTTAATGACTAGGAAAAGATTGGCTTCCTCAAAGATACTTTAACCCACGCACTTCTCGATCACGAACAGAACAAATATATTCACAAACCACTACAAAACTTCGAACTCCTTCGCTTGTCAAATACAGAAATTAAAGCACTTTACAATATAAATATCACACTAACCAAAACTATAACCACGAAAATAATCGCTTGATTCCTGTAACAACAATCACCACAGAGCAACGCCTTTTTACTACACTCTACTGTCTCTCTCTGAATAAATGAAAAATCTCGCCGCCTTATATAAACGGCTAGAAAATAATTTAGAAATTGCTAGAACATCACGTGACACAGGAAAACACCGTTAATAAATTACGTAATCCGTAATAATAAAAAAAAGAAAAATCTTCCAGAAGAAACAAGAATCACTAGAATACTCTGGAAAACTTAGTCACATAGTCAACCATTGTGACGTCAGAAAAGGCTGTGAGTTACAAATCTATTTATAAATGCCAAAGAAAAAAGGTCTTTCTTCGAAAACAGTTTAGCAAGTTTTGGGCTTCAGACAATTCAGATTTACAAATAAAATGATCACTGCAAAACAAAACAACAGATTACAACAACTATGCACATATAAAAACTATTCTTCCAACGCAAATTTACTTATTCGTGACAATTTGATAATTCGCACTGCTGCAACGTAACTATGTGATGTAGCCGGTCACTCAAATACCATCTCTTGCAATGCAAGAACACAATTTGAGTCGGTCTAATAATCCGTCACACAGCGCAACAGAATAGTGCGCAATATTCCTACACCAATCATTTCAATAACACATCAAATTGCATTGTAGCATTTAATAATTATTCTGTATGCTGGCTGCTCAGTGCTCAAATTTATGCTGGTAGAAATTAAAATAAAAACATACTTCCAACTTAGTTTGACATCATAATAACCTTGCTCAAATAAGCCTAGCTGTCCAATTCCCATGTTCAAAGTAAATCAATTTTACAATCATCTTACAATTACACTCAATGAAATGAGTATTGCGAATTATGTTTGAGTATCAAAAAACTCTTACAAATTGCAGTAATATATACAATCATCAGACATTTGGGAATGATAGTCACAAAAATTTAAGTAGAAACGATAATTTTCAGTTCTTGAAAAATCAGTTAATGGAATCAAAGTTAATGTTTAAAATTTGGGTAGACTTTCGAAAATCAGGAAATTTCTGGCAATACCTTTCAACATTTTGCAACAAACTCTTTCGCTGCTCTTCGTTTTCAATTAAAATTCCTGTATAGTCAGCTAGCAACTTGAACCCTCTCTCAGCTGCATCACTCTCTACTTTAATTTTAGCTACAAAATATTTCCTTCTTTGAAATGACTCTTCTGCAGATCAAAGTTCTGGAGAAGGATATAGCCAGCTGTGGTCTAAATTGAGTATTTGAAACAAAAACCACGTTTCTGGGCCAAACAAATCTTGTAGTTATGCATCAACTTGCATCAAACTTTGCTCTAAATTGAGGTATACCACGACAAAACTCATTGGAAGATACAGTAATGTAGAGAGAAGTCGCAATACCATTGATTCTTTCACTTTGACGATCATCATAGAATGGTTACTAAACAACAAGAATGCAACAGCAGTTTCAGTAAAATGCCATCTATGGCTTGAAAGTTTCTTAAATGCTGCATTTGCGACAATGTCATCTTCTTCCTGGTACTTGATCATGTTTTGCAAAAATTCTACATCACTAGCCGGAGTGCCTACACCCACATTTGATTTGAGCCATGCAGAAACGTACAAGAGTGCCAGAAATTGATTGATGCGTCGAAGATTTCAAAGAAAGTCACTTTCATATGACATCTTGTTGGACCATATATACATTTTCTGGCAATATAGCATATATCCCATCCAACTAGCGTTTGTAGTTGCCCCAGGTCTATGGTACCGGCGCGATGGTGCAGTGGTTAAAGCGTCCACATTGTAGTCGGTAGACCTGGGGTTCATTCCCTAAGTCGAGTCATACCAAAAGACTTTAAAAAATGGTATTTACAGCTTCCCTGCTTGGCGCTTAGCATAAAAAGGGATAGTGTGGAGAACAAGCCGGAAAGCTTGCTTGTTGTGTCCTTGGGTAACGCACTTAACGGGATGCCTCCACCTTTATGTGGCAGACAGGTGGCCCTCCCGTACTTCACCGGATTATGATTGTGAAGTTGCTAACCCAGCATGTCAGACGACTCTTGGGTACCCACCAGTGGCAGTCCGCCTTGTTGGTGGTGGGGCTACCAGTCACTCAAGACTGGTTCGAAATGGGCTGCCATCTTTCCCCTAGCCTAATATCAATTAGGTTGACGGCATGAACCTGAATTACCATACCGTTCATGCCGTACCTCCATCCCAAGGAAGAGGAGGGGTAAACACAAACACAAACAAACAGGTCTATGGTGAAAAAAAATCAGAAGAAGCATTACCAAGTAGAGTGAGTGCGTTTTCGGCACACTGTTTGTAGTCATCGCGAATTAGGACTGCCTTGTTTGCAGCTTTTTCCTCATTGACAAGTGCTTCCGATTCTTCAATAACGACGATAGATCTCTCTTTTACCCATTCGGATTACAGTTCTAAAACTTCTAATTGTTTGTAATTTAAACTCTTGTCAATGTCTTGCCAATCGCTTTTAAATTCATTAAAATGTGCAGTCGATTCACCAAATTAACTGAAATAAGCTGCTCCAATCACGAGCTCATGGATGTGATGTCTGCATGCGTTGTAAAACAGCTCGCGATCAAGCATTTTTCACAAAGAATTGCCACAGCATTATTCCATCCAGTATCGCTCGCGGTTGTATCAAATACCAAAACTTGAATCTTCTCCTTACATTCCATGTTTCCAGAAGGTCAAAAGTAGCTTCAGCTTGTGCTTTTCCAGTTATTTTGGCAAGCGGCTGTACATCCTAGAGTTTTCCTTCACAGCTCATGAGTTGTCCAGATATTTAACACAGAAAGCGCTTCTATTGCCATATAACAAACTTATTTCCATAACGGTCTTATGTTAATTTACCATCCCAATGAAGAGGCAGAAATTCAGGCGCAATTTCTTTAAATTCATTCATGATATTTTGTGATAATTTAAGTCGATTTACAAGACCAGCTCTATAGGTAGACGACCGGCATAAACTAAAATCCTCGACATTTTCCTAGCATTGTGGCAGCATTATGACTCAATTTCAACCAATCCAAAACTTGGGTGAATATTTTATTATTAATAAAATTTCTTAGTGCATTCAAGAAAACCCATTCACTTCTGAAACAAGTTACAGCCTCACCGTTATCCGTTGTTTGACTTGAAGTTGAAGCTGTACGTGACAACTCCTAACATATCGTCAATAACTACTCAATAAAGCATTGCTTTTTATTTCTGCAAATTGTAGTGGTGTTTTCATAGCTCGCTAAAATTCCAAGCTTGCTTGAACCACTTTACACTTTCTCCATGTAATATCTTCTCTTTAAGCTTTTTTTTGTCTAACATTAGTCGTATTGTTGTAGGCTTCAGAGCAAAAGGTCTGGAGTTCAAAACTGTATAAAAACACCGCTAATTTTTGTCAGAAAGGTTATCCGGAATTTAAAGTCCTAAGTTGCTCCAGTAAAAAAGTTGGATTCGAAAGTGAGTGTGTAGTGGTAGAAATGCATTGAATTAGCACGTCTGAGCCTGCGAAAAGCGGGAAAAATGACGTAAAACCGACCTATAGCATCCATAGCTTCAATCTAATACAGGGTGCGCCAAAAAGACCTGACACATTTGAAAGTTTAATAAAAATCAAGCCTGTTGACGAAAACAGGAAATGTTCACATTTTTGGAAAGCGTATAGCATGCCATTTAGTGTGGAATACGCGAAACATGAACACTACATTTTGTGACGTAATAATAGTTGATGTTGAAAATTATGGCATTTTGTAAGCAAAGTGCTTTTTAAATGCAAAATAACAATTATATTAATGCAATATAAAAACCAAAATAACACTAAAAACCAAACACTACAACATTTTTAAATAAAAACGTAAAATAACAAAATAACAACGATGCATTTTATTAGGTTTTAAAAATTAAATCAGTTAGGTGCTTGCCGTGATTGTTTACGCAGAGGTTAACACGCTTATGAAAGTTGTCGATTACTCGGTTGATCATCATGGGTGTTATGGCAGCAATTTCATGTCGTATTGCGTCTTTTAACTGTTCTACTGATCGTGGGCGTTGAGTGTACACTTTCGATTTCAGGTAACCCCAGAGAAAATAATCGCATGGATTCAAGTCAGGTGATCTTGGTGGCCAGCCAATGTCACCACGCATGGAAATCAAATGATTAGGGAACATTTCTCTCAAAGTCTTTATTGCATTTCGGGAAGTGTGGGCTGTTGCTCCATACTGTTGAAACCAAAGTTGGTGTTGATCTTCACGCTCGTTCAATCTTGGTTTCAAAAAATTCTCTAGCATTTTGCAATATAGATCAGAATTTACAGTTGCCACAACGTTTTCTTCTTCAAAGAAATACGGACTCCATACGCCAAACCTTGCTATTGCACACCACACCGTCACTCTGGGACAATGCAACGGACGTTCATGCAGCGAACGAGGGTTAGATTCAGCCCAGTAGCGAAAGTTTTGCTTGTTAATGGTACCACACAAGTGAAAATGAGCCTCATCGCTGTATAGCACCAAAGCATCCATACGAACATTTTGTTGAATTTCCAAACACAAAGCTCTTCGGGTTTCAAAGTCATTTTCGTTTAGTTCTTGTGCCAACATAATCTTGTACGGATGCATTTGCAGTTCTTTGTGAAGAATTCTTCTTACGCTGGTTGCGGAGATCCTCAAAGCAGTTGCGTGTTTTCTCGCAGAACGTTGTGGAGATTGTTGAACTGACGCTTTTACTGCCATTGCATTTTCTGGAGTTGTGGAAGTCCGAGGTCTGCCGGTCGATCGTCGTTTTAGTGCAGATCCATTTTTTCTAAAGTTCTTTATCCACAACAAAATTGTGTTTCGACTTGGCACTGGATCGTGTCTTCCTAGCTTGAAGTGCGTACGAAACAATCTTTGAGTTGCAGTCATTGATCCACTGTTCGTAAAAAAAGTTTCCACAACGAAAGAACGGTGTGAGCCCAACCACTTCATTTTAGCAAATAAAGCACAATTTTAAAAATAACATTAATTTAAAAATCAACCATTATGACGTCACAAATGCATTGTAGATTGTTTTTTGGACACCGCACAAAATGGCATGCTATACGCTTTCCAAAAATGTAAACATCAATTATTTTCGTCAACGCGTTTGATTTCTATTATATTTTCAAATGTGTCAGGTCTTTTTGGCGCACCCTGAATATAAAGCGCAATTTTGTCTGTTTGTCTGTGTGTCTGTCTGTCTGTCTGTTTGTTTTAACTCCTCTAAAACTGCTTGAGGTGCAAGCATCAAACTTTACGATTGATCACCACCCCGTGGTGAAGGTCTTAAGAGTGTTGGTGACGTCATGATGACGTCATAATCAAAAAATTTTTTTTTAAATTTGCATTACTTGATAGAGGATAATCGCTTTTTGCTCAAACAAAAACCAGCTTCCGACTTACGACATTACAAAAACTTCCATTTGCTTGGGATCTAAAATGATGTCACAATCAACGACTCATCGCACAATCTGTTTTTTGTTCTTTCTCAAAAAGCACTCATCGCAGAAACGCGATTAATCGTTTTTTCAGAAGATATCAATAAAGTTGTTTGAATCAAAACAATTTTACAACAATTATTGCTTATTTGACAATGCTACGAGCACTTCTTTATTTGAGAACTTTAAGCCATATAAACATTTTTCTTTTCTATTTCGCTTGCACGCTAAAACTGGTTCTATGATGTCATAATATGCCCCGTACGATTAAAACAAATTTTTGGCCACCGCAGATCATAATATGAACATGTTTTCAAAAATTGCAACTTTTCTGCAAAATCAGTTTACTAAAAACTGATTTGTCACCTTATTTCTCAACTGATTTTTAAACTTTTTCAACAAATTAACGGTTATTTCAATGCAATTCCGATAGTGCAGAATATGGACAATTAATATTAGTTTTTATACGGAAAAAAGTGAACTTTAAGACCTGTGGTGTAACTTTTTACACCTCCCCAAAAGTGGTAAGCTCAGTAAAAAGAGGTAATTTTAATATAAAAACGTTATAGTAAGGTATTAACAATTACTGTCCTTTGAAAGCTTAGAAAATTAGCTTTCCAGCGATATGTCACTTCAATTACGTAGGGTAAAGGATTAGTTGATAATGTGTGATGAAAAATTAGTTGCCAAACACCATGTTTCATTTTTGGTTGAACAATTATCCAACTTGACCTAACAAACTTGCAATTGTAAAAAGTAAGTTAGTTTTTGGTACATTTAGACTACTTTTTCTCACAAGCATGGTTCTTTTGCATTATCTGTTAACGTTTTCAAAAATATTCATTAGAAACTGAAGTCTGTAAATATTTATAAAATGCAGTCTACAGGTTAAAAAACGCAAATTTTGTTGCCTACATCTCGCAAAATTCCAATTCCTAGAAAACTAAGTCCTTCAGTACATCTTGGCTCTTTTTTCTTGATAGCATGGATCTTTGGCATTGTCCATCAAAACATTCAAAAAGATTCATCGAAAAATGAAGTCTACAAATTTTAATTTGTGAAGCAAAAGACTTGGTGATCACCCAAGGAAAAGAAAAGGAGGTACAAATGGTTCTTTCTTATGGTTTGCAACAAAATGCAAGTGTCGAGCTACATATGATCTAAATGTTGAAGCAATTTCCATTGCAATTGGGCGAGGCTGCCGCAGCAGCCAGCTGATTCGATGTTGTTAACCTCGACATTATTAATGGGGGGGCCGGCTATTGCTATAACTTAACTGTGAGTGCTTCATTTCGAGTTAGTTTGCTCTTTGCATGACGGCGTATATGCCAGGGCCAAGTAACATGGCCTTTAGTTCAGAGACATTAGATCATATTAATTTGCCTTTATAACAAAAAAGTGGTAAGAAGCGATCCTAATATTTAACTAATTAATGGACTGTGAGGTCATAATGTTAAATGACATCTCAATGCTTGCCACTACACACTGAGAACAGCAGCAGGCAGCAAAATTATCCTTTATCATTTTGATAGCAAACACAAATGGCAAAGCCCACTATTAATATTTGTAATGGCAAGGATATTGGTACAAAACACTAATCTTTATTTAACAGTAGAGAGGTCTGAATTAGGGGCAAAGTTAAATGTAATAAAATTCCAAGTTTAACAAAAGATTAAAATAAACAATTTTAGAATCCATTTGTGACTCTGGATTAAGAGGAAATGCTTTTGCTAGAAAAGAGATTTATAAGCGTGTATTGCAATAGGTTATATGACCTAAGGTTAAGGCATGGCTCTTTTTCATGCTATGGGCGAATTAAAGAAAAACAACACAGGCAAAGATGTTAACGTCACAAATAAAAATACAAAAGCGGGGCCACCAAATCGTCAAATGTCCTACCACTAAATAGTTCATTTCTTCAATTGCCAAAACGACCACCATTTGGGAAACACCAACAATTTTGACGATGTTTCACCCCCTCCTTACACTTTTAAATATTACAAATGTTAGTTTGTGTCATCGTTCTTCCTTTTTGAACACTTCCAGTCTTCATTAATATAACAAAATGACCACCAGTACATGTACAGGAACTCTGACTTATATTTACCAAACAATTGATATGTTTCAAATCGGCGCGGGTGATGGCACGCCCTGCCCGGATAAAAACGCACCAAAGTTAGGAGAAACATTTTTCTATTTTGTTTGATAATAGCTTTATAGAGCTACAGGGATCAAACCTGAAAATTTGGGAAAAGTAAGGACTCTTTTAACTTTTCGAAGCATATCTAAACAAGAAATAACAAATATGGATCATAATATGTAGCCAGCAGGGACTTCAGAATGTTTATGGGGGAAGTCAAAATTAACAACATCACCGAGTCAAATCACACCGACGCCAGCATCATCAATGCACGACGGTGCAACCTGCACTGTGCAGCAGTGTTTGTCAACCGTGTGCATTATACATTTTAGGGTGCGCAATTGTTTTGCAGGCTCTTTCAAACTTATACAAATATCGGGACATAATGCCTTTCAAAGCTAACACTTATTTTTTTGTTGCCAAATCGCGGTTCAACATTTGAATTTTTTTCACTTATCGCTATCATCTTTTCGAAGATTAAATTCAATAGAGCATAGTCTTTTCATTTATCCCCTTTTTTTTGAACCTGAAAACGTTGGAGTTTTTGTAGACGTTCCTTTTTTTCATAGATTAACTTCAACGTAGCCATCAGCATTTGCATTAACTGCTTCTTCATACTTCATTTTCTTCATGTTACTTTGCAATATTTGGGCTTTACATCTTTTTCAGAAACGTCACCAATATATTCTGCTACTAAAAGGTGTACAAACACTGTCACACATTTCACATATTCGAACCATATTGAAAGTTGCATGTGCACAATTCAATGGCAACACATATGGACAATGTTGCGAGCAGATTATAGGCACGACAGCGCCAACATTTTGAATGCATGACGGTGCCAGCTGTGCGACAGCGCCAGCATTTTGAATGCACGACGGTGCCAGCTGTGCGACAGCGCCAGGCATTTTGAATGCATGACGGTGCCAGCTGTGCGACAGCGCCAGGCATTTTGAATGCATGACGGTGCCAGCTGTGCGACAGCGCCAGGCATTTTGAATGCATGACGGTGCCAGCTGTGCGACAGCGCCAGCATTTTGAATGCACGACGGTGTAATCTGTACTATGTAACAGTGTTTGTCGACCGAATGTATTGTACATTGCAGGGTGCAGCATGATTTTTGCATTTACCAACGTTATTATGTTTACTTGCATTTACGAATTTTAAACTGAATTTTGTGCTTTTCCGCTACGTCAATTAACCTCCAAAAGTTGCAGTTTCTTGACAGATATTAGTTTTTTTTATATCAATCCAAAAACGCTTTGCCTTGATATTTTTGATGGCTATTTTCACAACCACCACCAAAACCTCCAGGTTTATTGGGAAATCAAAGTCAAAATTACCATCAGCATTTGCATCACATGCTGTTGATACTTCATCTTTTCATTTCACTTTTAAATAATTTGGGAGCACAATCTCTTCAAAAACGTCAACGTGGTCGAAACCAACGACGTTTACAAACACTGTTGTACATTGGCTGCATACGTGAACCACATTGAGAGCTGCATGTGCACAAATTGACAGGCACCACATGCGCACGACGGTGCAAGCAGCGCGACGGCGCCTGCATCATTATTACCCGGCGGTATTACCTGGTCTTTTCGACACCTGCTTCTGTGTATGTGCTTTTTTACCTAAATCTTTTGTTCCACGATTTAAAACCATTTTATACCAGCAGGTATAGTAGGACTACCGGTAAAAGGTCCTGCTACATCAAAAACCTAACGATTTCACGCCGTCGCCTCATGGGCGAGATTCGAAGACGGCTGGATCAAGTAGTGTAAACCATGACAGTTTATTTTGCAATCCAAATCAGCCAACGGACCCACATAATTGTCACATTCGCCAAACGTTATTGCTTAACTCTTAGCTGACTCACAGTTACATTGCATTTGCATTATCTGTAAACCCAACAAATTTTAATACACAAGACCTTTTTATTACTTGCGAGTGTTTGAAGGCACACAGTTCACTCTTTTTAAACAAAAAAAGGCCTACCTCAAATATTTCTGAGTGTTTTGTTTGAAAATAACTCGGCCTGATGTGCGCCTACTAAAATATGGTGAATGATTTTTGGGAAGCCATAGTCGCATTTGTCGCTATGCCGCAAACAAGACAAATAGCGCAGCCAAAACAACAAATATAAATAGCCGGCCAATATACATATGAAAGGGGCAGCACCATATCGCAAAACAGACTTAATACAATTGTGTAATTGTGAAAGCAACCATCATTTCGCCGCTACCATCAGTTTTAATTGTGTTTCAATTTCAATCCCTTCTCCCTTAAAGTGTTAACCATAATTTGTGGCAAGATTCTTTGTGAGCATTGCCAGCCATGATTAAGAGAATATAATGACCACAATTTCGTGTACAAGAATTTTGAAAGCGCAAAAAAATCATTTCACTTTTCGCTACCGCTCACACAAAAGCCCCATGCATAAAGCCAGCGCAGCCGATTGAAACCAAATGCTGAACCCCGTCATTACTAATGGAGGGCCCCTGCCGGGCGACGCCGGCAGAGCCGGCTAGTAACCTATAAAGCATCCCATGAAGCAATAAAAGTTTTGTGATTTACCTTTTGGGTCGGATATATACTTTTTTGTTTTTACATAAGCGTCCCCAAGCATTATATTTTTTCCAGTTTTCCTTCAGCTCGTCATTTTTGTTATAGTCTTAATACCAGTCATCAAACAAAAGGACAACGCATGCTTATTTGCTATATAAAATTCATTGGTTTGTCTTTGAAGACAACTCTTTTAAATGCCTTAAGAATTTAAGAGCTGGCCCAAGTGTATGTAGCTTGCTCACGCTCATTCCTGTCGCACTTGTTCCACTTAAAATAGTATTTTCAAAGAGGAACGTGTTTTAATCTTTTTTGTAGGCTGCTCATCAGAACTTGTTCTCATAATTTCTATGAAAGGCTCTTGGAAAAGCAATGGTTTAAAAATACAGGCTACCTGTTTCGGCATCGATAACTACAGCAACTAAAATCAAATCTGCTCACACAAATAACCCAAATATCAATTTGTTTCGATTCTTCTCACCAAAAAAAATTGTAGCAAATAAAAAAGGGATGATGAGACATTGTCATGAATATAGGGACATTGTACTCTAAATTGGTAAGAAAATAAAAGGCAAATTGGCTAATGCAAAATGTGGTTCAGCAAATAATTCAAACCTAAACCTTTCATCGTACTACGTCGAAACCTGTAACGATTTTTGCGGAGCCCATTTCCGTGACATGGCGCCAAGGCACAGCTACTTGCTTAAAAAGTCTAAACGCGATATCGAGCCGTTCGCAACAATGTCAGATTTGTCCGGCCAAGGTTTTGAACCGCAAGTCTCCTCAGTCCCGTAGCACTCCAACTTCGGGCCCCCCCCAAAGTAAGCGCAAGAGCCCCTGCGCACAGGTCATATCACTTTAGAGGTGTAAAATTGAAAAGCTGCATTAAGAAAATACACCACAATTTGTACATAAGTAAACAGGCTAATGTCAGAATAAAGCATGCCGATACCGAAAGTGCAAGTCATAAAAAATTCGGCACCGATGCCAGAGTTCAGTAGGACATTTATGCAGACACTGCGAAACGAAAGCAATGACACTGAAAAACATGAAAAAGTTATAAAAACACAGTATCATTTAAATAGTCTGGAGCGAACCTTTTTGTTCGCAAATGCTGTTATGACATTGTCATAATCAAGAGATCGGGCGCAGTCATTTTCGATTGACAACATGGCTAATGAAGATAGTCTACTGTCTGTCAAAGACGTTCTATTAAAAGTTTTGATCAGTTTCAATTTGCTGAAGCTTCTTTCAGCGCTGGCAACAGTCACGGGGCAAGTTAGTAAGATTCGAAGTGCGATGTACACATTCGGATACAATTCAAATAAATGAGTCTTTAGAAGATAGTTCAGAAAGTCTTGAGCCGTATTGAGATTGCGTTTTTTTTGTAAAATTAAAACAAACCGCTGTAGCTCAGCGCTCATTTCATCAGAATCAATGTCACCGAACTTTTTTTGGAACTCTTTACAGCAAGTAAGAAGAGCATTTTCTTGTTGCACAAGCAAAAGTTTGTCTCGTGTGTACAAAAACGAAAAGGCGGAAGAAACCTCACGTAACAAATTAAAGCGCTCCTTTATTGACATAATAGCCTGGTCTACTAATGGATAGAAAAAGTTGCTTTGAAATTTCAGTTCAGGAGTAGCTCGTTGTTCCTCTTCACCTTGGTAATCAAACAATCTTCTTTATTTCCACTTCTTGACGGAGGAAAAGAAGGATCAATATCCAATTCCTGTGCTATTTCAACAGCAGATGTTGCGGCACTGTCATAACCCGTTGTGCGATAGTTTTGCAAAAACTTTTCAGTTGCCTGGATTTCCGTTTCCATTGTATGAAGGGAGACTCCATACGATTGAAGAATCTTGCTTGCTTTATTGACTTGGAATAGGATACCATACCAAATAAACACCGACAAAAGAAAACTCCATTTTGATAAATGAGCTATCAACGATTTTGTTTCTGAGGCAGCTCTTCCATCTTTTCTTTCTATGGAAATGGCTTCCAAGTCTTTCAGTGCCAGCAACACCTCTTTTAAATTGTATCGAAGAGGTTTGATGCATTTAATTCTGCTTTCCCAACGAGTATCAGATTGTGACTTTATGGACAGCTCCACATGTTTCTTCAAAATTTCCCAACGCTGAGCAGAGGAAGAAAACAGCACATACAACCTTGTAAGTACTCCAAAAAATGTCAATGCTTCCGTCGATCAATTAGCACTGTCAACAACAACTAAGTTAAGGGTATGGTTTGCACAGGGCACGTAAACAGCTTTGGGATTGATGTCTAGCATTCTTGCTTGGACCCCAGAATGTTTTCCTTTCATGTTAGCACCATTATCATATGACTGACCTCGACAATCAGACAATTCGAGTTGCAGTTCGATCGCTTTTTCTAAGAAAGCGTCCAACAAGTCTTTCCCAGTACTGTCACTTATTCTCAAGTAGCCAAAAAATGTTTCTTTAACAACAGCAGCTTCTTCATTACATAGTACATAACGGAGAATGACAGGCATTTGTTCATGATGTGACATATCTGGAGTGCAGTCCAAAATTATAGAAAAACATTTTGCCAATTTCAATTGCTGTAAATTTTCTTTTTCAACTTCTGTCGCTAGCAATTCAATTAGTTCATTTTGTATGGTAGGACTCAAATAGTGATCTTTAGTGTTTTTATTCTTGATTCTGTCTTGAAGCTCTTTTAGGATCGGATCTCTTCTTGCCAAAAGCTCAAATATAACCAGAAAATTTCCATTGTGAGGAGATCCTAAGACTTCTTCAGATCCTCTAAAAGCAAGATTCCTTTCCGATAGAAACAAGGCAATGTCGATAAGTCTCTCTAAAACATTTCTCCAAAAACGTCTTTCATTGAAAAAAATATTCATCTCGCGTTTGTCGATAGTGGATGAATTTCTTATCCCTTCAGCTAGCAACATCCATTGACTGCAGCATTCTTGGTGAGAAATGCCGTTTTCATGGTCTTTCAGTTTTTTCGAAAAACCCTCCCATGTATTTATACCACTACAAAAGGGGCTTAGTGTTTTTCCAAATAGCTTACAACAAAAGCAAAAAACTTGATCTGATTCGCCAGAATAAACTAGCCACGACCGTGAAACACTTTCACCATTAGGTAACACACGTTTATAATGGTTGGAGGAAAAAACGTCGCCTTGGAGTTGTGTTATTATATGGAAAATTCATTATTAGTTGATGTGGTCCACGCTTTACTATATCACATCGTTGAGCATCAGAAATACTTTCAGGCCATTTACATGGGTCATCAGGGATAGGGGTAAATTGAGATTCAGTTATTTTTGATATTGAAGGTTGCGTATTGGCAGGTAAATCACAACTTACATTTTCTGGAAATTCACAATCACTTTGATGCTGATCGTCATAGTCTTCTTTTTCTTGTACACTATAGTTTTCTTCATCCCTCTCGGTACTAGTGCCAGGTCTACTCTGCTCAGTAATCTTGAAAAAATCTGTCATCTTGGGCAATTTCGCTACAGCATCTCGAGCAGTGGCTGCTTCTTTTCTCTTTTGAGCACCACTTTTTGAACGTTTCATTCTATACAATGTCAATAAAATACTTTATCTGCACTCTGCAGTGTATATATATTGTCCCGGTATTTATAGCCAAACAGAATTCCAGACCATTCTATGATTGTTGCGTAACAACGGCATTGTTACGTCAATCGAATATTCAAGATTCTACCAAAAAATCAATCGAAATATTCTAGATTCTGCGAGATAAAATGACGTTGCATTCACTTATGATGTCACAAGCCAATTTCTTCCTACAGTTTAAATCGGTTGTAAACAAGTCTGCTGAACTAAAAATAGTCACGTAGCCAAAAAGCAATTTCAGACTAACTTGGGCCCCCAAAGTTGGCCTGGGCCCCCCCAATTGGGGGGTTTGGGGGGCGGCTGCTACGTCTCTGAGTCTCCTGCAGAAAAGGGCTAATGCATCACCTATCGGCCACCTAGGCAGCAGCCAATATTTCAAAAGGGTAGATTTTGTACTCAAACAAAAGATTGGTTTTGAATAAAAATGACGCCATTAAATACTTATGTTGTTATGAAACCTTCACAGAGTTGAAAAAAATTTTTTCCTAAACTTGTTACAGTTGTTGGATCTTTTTTAGAAAGCCCCCGCCAAAAAAATACCCTTGCCACCGCTCCTATCCAGTTAGAATTTTTATTCATTGATGGAATTCAGCGATGTCAGCTAATATTTTGTCTTAACCCTAACCCTAAAATCTGCAGAACTTAAAACGTGGCGGGGGTGTTTTTCTCAAATCTCACATTCTTGCATTAGTGGCGGGGGCTTTCTACAAAAGATCCCAGTTGTTTTTGCATAGTTCTAACTTCATTAGATTTCTTGAAATATGGATTTCAAAAAAAAATGACGCCATAAGGGGATTCTCCTAGTAAGTAAAAAGCAAACATTTTCAATGTTCATGAGCGGAAGCAAAGATAATATTTTTCAGAATTTTTTATACAGAAGTCATTTTTTTGGTCTCAAGCAAGGAATTAAATGCGGAGAAAATTTTAGCAAGATCTAAATTTGAATGCCTTTAACCGGTAATCTTTATTCCGTCCATAAGTAGCAAACAATACCAAATAGTAATTGGTCATCATGAAAAGACATTGCAGCAATTTGTCGCAAATAGAGTAGTAGCTAGAGAACATCTTCTTGTCTAGCTCTTGTTCATAAATTTGCAATTGATATCGAAAGTTTGTATCAGCAGAAAGAACATAGTTTACATGACTGCCTTCTTGACTTTCACCACGAGCTAAGAGGTCTTTACAAATTTATATAACATTAATATTTTTTTCACTTGTGGTTTTCAAGCATTTTAACTTTAAAAGCTATTTTTTTTCATTTGTGGTGCCTAACAAGACTAAGTCAGATACAAATCATCAAGAATTACGGTTATTTTTTCTGAAGGTGCTAAATTTTTTTAAATGCATAAAAAACTCGATTTTTTTACAAAATGTTAGTTAGCCTTTCAAGATTTTTGGCTATTTTTCAGCTATGGAAAACCTATTGTCAGTTAATCATAAAACAATTTTTAATCAAAACCTCTTAGCAATTGCCGTTGCAGCTGGCAGGGGCGGCGCCAGCCCAAAATAATTGTGAAGGGGGACAAATAATAATAAGCGAGAAAACTTCAGAAAAAATCTCAATGGAATGTAGCTCCAAATCACGACCAGAAATATTGTCACAACACGAGGGTTTTTTCAACATGACATAATGTACATTGTCCCTCACTACTTCGCGGTTCAAGTTTCGCGGCTTCAGTGCATCGAGGAATTTTTTTCAAAAAAAATAATTTTTTGATTGGCTGCGTATCACATTGCTGATAGTCTGCGCATACTCACGCCATTCTCGTTCACCTTGTTAACTGTGTTTCGTTATCTTAGGGTTGTAAATTATTTGTAATTGCAGTACTGTAGTGCTAACCCTTACAATAACACCTAAGCGCCACGCCCCAGCAAAAGATTCGTCTAGCAAGCCCATAAGGAAAAGGAAGATGATGACCATCAACAATTTCCCATCACCATGTTTTTTCCTAGGTAGACACCCCAGCTGCACTGTCAGCACCTCCATCAGAAGAGTCTCTGAGTGGACATGAAGTCTCTGCACCGTCACCACCAGCCCGTTTGCTCCTCTTAGAAAGCAGTGATGACGATCTAGTGCTGATAACTGGTGATGAGGCCCTTCTCGAACAAACGTAAAGGCCTCGTTACTATACTCACTTTATTACTGCAAATAATCGTTTCAATTACTGTAAATAATGTACAGTATCGGATTGTGTTCAGAATAAACAAAACAGAAAACATTTCTAATTTCCGTGTTCTTTATCCTTCAGTTTTCAGAAGAGTAAGCGTTCATGAATACTGATGTACATGTACATGAAAATGTGTCAAAAAGTAAGCGTTCGTGTACTGTATTAGCCCAAGGGCGCCTGGAATTCCATAGTACCGCCACTTTGCGGTTTTTCACTTATCGCGGTGGGGTCTGGAGCGCATTAATCGCAATAAATGAGAGTTTACTGTATAGCTTAACTTAATCCATTAATTTTTGGGGATTGAAGGTTGTTTTAAGTGTGCGGAGAGCAACTAGTAGGCAAGTAAACGCGTGATCGATAAAAAGATTCAATCGTGTGTTTTTCAGTGCCACACCATGACTAATCGTGTTCGACGTATGCTTCAACGACTGAAAGGATTGGTGGCATCGCTGGATCGAAGCGACGTTTTGGAACTGGAACCAGATATTACGGGCACGTTGTTTGGCGATAAATCTTTGAATTGAATTGATCGGAATTTTTAAAGATCGCTAGGCGGCGAAGCCTATAACCAAGTACTGGAGGAGTTTTCTCCCAGGAAAATTTTGAAGAACCACAATTGATCTGGTCAGCCTGGCGTATATCTTGTGGAAAATTATTGCCAAAATGAAAACACAGTCGTATATAAAACTAGGACAATTGAGCCTATTGTTCAGAAATTGACTTTTGCATGAAATTTAGGCAGTGATATGACAAATTTAGTTAGGTTAATTAGTGGGTAAATCTGACCCGGCTAAACCTAGATTAGATTTTGGAAAGTCTATAAATCTAACTTGGCCACACTAAACCACTAGCTCTCTATTGCCATTGTGCCGCCACCTAAAATGACGGCTAACTGCTTTCGTACATCTCATTTTTACAGCATAATTAAATGATAACTTGCAAAAATAAATTGCTCAGTCTGCTCTACATTAAATAATTGTAGCTAAACTAGTAAAAAATTGCTATCACGTACCAGTATGGAGATATATATTGGTAACGAAACAACGCAATAAACATTGCGAAATTTTGAATGATTTATTCACAAAAAGTAGAACTAGCACTGTACTTTTATTACAAATCTCAAGCCCACAAACCCATGTATCTTGCTGGGAACTCAACGACCGCATAATACTTTTAAGCTGCGTGATTTTTCATAATAGTTTTTTCGTACTTTTTGGAGTCCACTTCCCCTTCCCACAAAAAATCTCAACGGATTTCCGCGAATTACATAAATAGCTCTAAACAGAAATGGGGGGGACAAGTCTATCCCATTCCCCCGTAACTGCAGGCACAGCACAATTCTATCACAACCAAGAAAAATTGCTGCAGTGTTTTCCCAAGGCAACAACAATGTAGCCATTGTTAGACTCGATTATTATCGCAACAAAAGAGCTTAGCAATAACTTGTAATCAACCCTGTTGCAAGCTAGCGTACAGAGCCTACTTAGTTGAGCTATTTTTTAAAATAACGTAGTTTATTCAATGTGTTTTTAATGAAAACGAACCGTGATAATTACACAACAAAACTTCTTAAAGCGATTTTACACCAAACAAAAGAACTGTTAAACAATATGGGGTAACTTCTTGCAAAAACACCACAATACAAAACCAAAATTTTTGAGGTTCTACAAAGCAATAAGATTTCAGTGAGAAGTGAACCGAAAATTTCAGGATCTTAACACTAACACTCCACTGTTGGAAAATAAAAAAGTTCAATTTGAAAGGAAGGCCAACATTTATGCAACAAGATGAGAAAACAAAAAATGATTTGAAATTGGTAAAAAGCATGACATGATAAATAAGTCAGTCAACTTTTTCAACACAAAATGATGCATTTTTGTTAAAAACGTCTTGATCATGCATCTCTCGTTTTCACTACTTAAAAAGTCTAATAGAAAATATGAATTTATAAGCATGATCAAAATTTATAATGGTCTACTGTTGCCCGCAGAATGATGAACATTTTGCAGAATTTTACTGCAATTCAATGCAGGAGAGCAACTTAGCCTCTTTACTTTGCCACAAAACGAGAGAAGACCTTTTTAAAGACACCCAAGAACTTTGCACAACGAGCATCATAGTCTTGGCTATCTACCGTAAAAAAACAGGATGAGCGCCAAATCATAACATAAGTGCCTATGCACACACAATGTTTCAAGAAATTTTCGACAATATTATACAGAATACGTCTACCACAAACCACATGCTTTTGTATCAAAGTTGAATAAAAAAGCGAATCTTTTAAATTCGGCCTATCTTTGTGATGAACGCATAGAAGCTTAAGAGAGGTTTTGAACCCCAAAGTGTGGTTTGAAACGCACACCGTTGCTTCTGCACCATGGTGGCTCCAATTCGGTGCTGAGAAACAATGTTCACGTAGTTGGCAACCCCAAGCGAACTTCACGACTGTACAATGAATATAACCTATAGCGGCCAAATGAACATAAATCATTGAAAACAGAAAAATCGACAACAGCAAGCAAAAAAATTTGCCCGTTTCATTTGATTGACTAACATGTTCACAATATATGGCATGAAACACAATGGTTTTAGTCTAAAAATGTTTTTATAAAAGCTACAGTTTCCAGCCATTTTCCCATCAAGTTGATACATGGGGTTACCTATTGCTGATGCGGTCTGTGTCTGCCACTAACCTCGAGCTTTTTTGCATCAGACTTTGATTAAATAAGGCTAAGTCAATAAGGACACCTTGGTTTTAATCTAAACTACCTAGATACACAAGCTTACAGAAGTATAACTAATTGTTTTCAAAAGCTTTAAGTCAAAAAATATGTACACCCAGCGAATTGTAACCGATATACCAGTCTGTACAAAACATTTAAGAAATTTTACGACACTTTTAAATAGGTTAAAAAATACGTTTTACCATTAAATGCGATTTTAGCTCAGAAACATGCCTTCATATGAATCGCTTAAAAACAGCAGTCTTAACTCAAAAAACATGTACAAACCGAACTTTTTTTTAGTTAACTAAGATTTTGAATCAAGAATTTTCTTTCATCGCTTCTACCCTCAAAGCATTAATTAATGCAACTTGCACTTAATAGTGTGTTAGACGATGCTCCAAATTCGCAGCTTCCTTTTCCAATTACAAACAATATTAAGAGTTGAAGTCAAGTGCAAAACAGCATCGCTTTTAGATCATATTTTTTACCATTCGAATTACAAATTATGACGCAGTGCATCAAAACATGTTCCACTCACACAATCTACAAATATACAGTGAAGTAATTTTTCTGGTATTTTGTCAAAAGCGCCGGTTCTAGCGTTTGATTGTTGCATTTGATTTATTGATTACCAACTGTTGTGAGATTGTAGAGCGCGAGTTTTTGATGAGCACAGTGTAGTGCTGTAGATTTGTATCGACGGAAAAAAAGGCTCAAAAACAATGGGGCGCTGCATGGCCTGCCGTATAGGTCATGGCATGAGTCTTGGCCGTTTTTTCACTATGAAATTAGTGCTGCGCAAAAGTTTCCATTTCTAGAGAAGGCGGTAGTTTGAAGTTGCGTATGAGACAAAAGTGTGAAAATAAAATACGGCTAGAAATTGGGCCGTACTTTTCGATCGGTGCATGACTAGGCAAGGATTAACCATGAATTCAGTAAAGCAGGGCGATAATAAAGTTATACAAAAGGTATGTGTCTATTATCGTCATCAGAGTCAAAATCCATAATAATTCTTCCATCATAGTGCATTTCATTATCATCATCATCATCGGAAGAGTACATGTTGACTTCCTCCTCGCTCTCAACATTATCATCTTCATCATCATCGTCATCATCACTTCCATTGTAAGACTGAGAGTGCCCGGACATATCATCATCATCATCATTATCATCCTCATCAGACAAGCCAGCGGGTCGAGCGTCAATGATCATCGGCTCGTAACCTCCATCCTCGACTCCTGAAAGTCCCACTCGAAAGTCAGATTCCGACATAGGTCCTCCATTTGTACACGGCATCGCCAGCTTCATATCTTGCTTGGAGAACTCGACGATGGTTTGTATGGACGCAGAGCACTCGTTCATCAAATCGGAACCTTTTGCGATTGCATCTTCCGAGAGCACGGACACCATGTGCTCGATGTCGGCGTTACTGAGGAGCACCTCGCTCCAGTGCTCTTGAAGAAGTAGGGTCTTATTTTCAAGGACAACTGAATGAAGTCCAATATTATTCATCTTATCTGTGTCAGTAGAGTAGAAGTTAAAGACATTGCAGTACGCCAAGGTTCGTCTACAATAGGCCAACTTGGTACACATATCGACGGCAAACTTGAGACGTTGAGAATCTTGCGTTGCGTTTAAAGACATCAGCCGATCACGAACCGAATAGGCGAAGGTCTTGGCCATGTTGTGATGCTGACAGCGCTTATTGAACTCGACAAATTTCGTATTGGACTGCGCAAGCTTGCTTACTTTGCTGCTACAGTTGTAATAGTCGCGATGGGTGGGCCTCCACGGCTGCAAACACCGCCAGCAAAAATCGTGACTGCATTTAATGCACTTCATATGTAGGCAGCCGTCGTTCTTCTCGATGTTAGCTTGACAGTTGGGGCAACGTTTCGAAATAAGCCGGGCCAAATGCTTGCTCTGTGCATCTTCACTCATTCCCTCATAGTACCCGCCATCATCGGTCCATTGTGACATGTGACTGCAGCTAGCGGGTAAATGAGCCTCAACGTAGGCGCACGTGAAGCAGGTTTGCCAGCCGCACTCCGAACACCAGCCTTCCTCTCTGCCGTCTTGAGACTTTCTGACGATGCGATCGCAACCTCTAGGGTTGTGACACCACGAGTAGCTTCTGTCTGATTCAACGAAAGACCGCACCAGCGAGACGTCGTACTTCCGCCGCTTTTCGGCATCGTTTTCAAACACAGTGTGGTATATTCTTGTGGTGACACGCGTCTGGCATGAGCCTATAGGACAGGTGGTGGAGCAGGCCATGTGCTGGTCAAGCTGGGTAGTGAGGTAAGAGGTCCAACAAGACAAACAGAACACGTGATTGCAGTTGAGAAGGTTAGGACCAGGGGTAACCATGGAAGTCATGCAGATAGGACAATGATCTTCTGATTCGGAGCCTTTCCGTTGGCTCTCTTCAGCATTGCATTCAATGCCGATCACAGCAAGGGTCTTGGCTTGGTCGTTTAAATAGCTGTCTATCAATTTATCTGAATTCCAATCAAAAGTAAGCATCAACGCCTCTATTCGATCTTCATTTTGTTCAAGAATTCCAGCGATTTTGGAAATTTTGGTGCGGATTTCAGAGAGCAAAAACTCGCTGGTTATAGTAGTGGCCATCATATTGGTGCTAAACGAAAGCGTTATGGGACTATCGGCCACAACTCCATGGCGGGGCAAGGGCTGCTCCCATGCATTAGGTCTTTCTATATTACCTGAACGCTGGCGGGTCGTTTCTGTACCTGCAGGCATGGTGACGTCAACGGCAAAAACTTTTTGATCGTCTTGGATATTGCCATCGGTTTGGTTTAGCTGCTTGACACTCTTTAGAAACTCTTTAGTGAATTGTTCTTTTTCGTCGTTTTTGCTGCTTGACGCTTCATTGTTATCATGTTGCTGTTCGGAATCGCAAGATTTCGAGTCGTTTAACTCTGTCTCAGCATCTTCGGGTATGTACTCTAGCTTGTGCGCGTTATCCTTTCGCTTGATGTAGCCCATTCGAATTTGGTTTTCAATCCTGGCTCTAATGAAGTTGATCGAGAAGTAAAGCTTGTTGCTGCTGCCCGTTTCAGTGCAAGCCTTAAGCGTCTTTTCAACTAGCGCGTCTACAGTGCACGTTTTTTCGTGCTTCATGATGCGCACCACGGCACAATCAACCGCGGATGCTTTGCGATTGAAGACTTCTTCAAGAGATCCGCCAAGATTCCACAAAAGATCTAAACTGCTTTCTTCGCTCGGCATGCAGTTTACATCCCTCTCGATGACATCACTAAGCTTGTACGTATTCGGCCCTGTTTCGTAAACCAGTTCGCTATTAAGTAAAGTGTCCACTTGGCTTCTTTCGCAATGAATTTCAGTCGATTCGTTAAACTTTAAAAGCAAAACGCAGTCTTTAATCTTGGCAGTAATTTCAACTCCGTTTTGATTGTCGTAAAGAACACCGTAGCCAAGTTCGGAGAGCCATGAAAGACTGTGTTTGCCAGAGAAAGTCCGAACTGCGTTGTTACATCGTTCGTGTTCGAAAAACAGCTCATACTCTCTCATTAACAACCCGGTGCGGGCCTCAATTTTGCAGAATGACTCCAAGTCGAAGCAATCGAGCCCGAAACCGATTCGGTGCGAGCCAGGGCGAAAAAGTAAAACGTTGAAGTCGCCTGTAGAAAGATATTGATAATTTGTCCACATTTTTTCTACAAAATCCATCGACATTGGGTTATAAGATGCAATGACGCTATCGCATTTTTCAAGGTAGGACGACAGGAAACGAGCATTTAGTTTACTGCAGTACCGTATATCTTGTAGTATGTTTACAGGCATTCGGTCAGGAAAACAAAGCAGCAATGCCTTACACATTCTCTCTTCGACAACCAGTGAAAATTGGCTGGAAGTGGTGACTCTGAACACTAATAACACAACGTACAGCTGCTCGAAGACATCACAAAAGTTTGTTCCGGCTGTTACCAGAAGAAAATTGCGTAGTTTTTCAAACACGGATCGCATTTTAACCAAAGTGTCCGTTAAATGATAACCTCTAGACTCGTAGATGATGTAATAAGAAATTATAACATTGAAAATGTAACTCAGTTTTGTCTTGGCTTCAAAGTTTAAAGCCAAAACTGACTTCCAAACGGCAACACTAAGGGAAATAGAAAAGAGGGACTTGCTGCCAAATAAATCGAGCATGCATTTTCGAAAAAAACTATGCTTTTCAAGAATAGAATTTGCAATTATAAGACATTCCTCGAGGCCAAGAGCAGAGCTGCATTGCACCAAAATGTTTTCCAAGAACTTGGTTAATTTCTCTTGTACTGTTTTGGACCATTTCACTGACATTTGCGGCAAGTACGATAACGGTTCGTAGATCTCGTTCTCATCCACACTGACGGCGGCAGTTTGCTCGGAAGCCTGCTTGGTGGAACTGGAAGCGGAGATTGAAGTCGTAGAGTCGGCGTGGCTCAATTTAATCTCCGGCTGACCAAGGCGTTTCCAAAATGGCTGCACCCGCTTCCCATAAGCAGTAATCCCGTGTTCTTCTTTTTGCTTGCCTTTGGAGGAGCCAGCACCGGATGCGGCAGATGAACTTATTGCTCCTTGATCTAGGTCCACTGCCAATCTCAAGAGCCTTCGGAGTTTGGAGGAGAAGATCAAGCCATCCAATCCCGGCTTCTCCTCCTCATTGCAGAGGATGTAAGCCTGTAGCATTTGCTCCAGAAGACATTTCTTTTGAGTTTCTTCGGATGACCCACGCTTGGCTAGCAAATCTGGAATGAAAACTTTTATTAAAAGCAATGTTGTTAAAAGTCGTTTTTTGGCACACATGATAAAGGTCCGTTTCCATTAGCATAATGTTCAAAAGCAGTCTTGGTTTGTATTATTTGGTCTTAACCTGTTCACACCGAGCGCTTATTTTGACGCAATGAAACACCAACGCTTACTGCGACGCCATGAAACCCAGAAGCAGCTTTTGTTAGTGTTTCAGAGCGTCGAAATAAGCGCCTAGTGTTGGTGTAGCTTATTTCGACGCCATAAAACACAAGCGCTTATTGCAACGCTATGAAAGAAGCCAAGTTGCTTCTACTCATTCTCAAACATGATGCTAATGGAAACGAGTTTCATGCAAAAAGGTACCGACGTGCCACCTGCTTCTGCATCAGACTTTTAATTAGCAAGCGAGGCTTCAAATTCCGAATGCTTTACTGACGACAATTGACGTCGTTTACAGAAGGTTTTAAACATTCCACTACATCGTGTACAGCCAATGGCACTTCTAATGTGCCATGATGGATCACAACTACATAACAGTATAATTTGGTTAATAAGTCCAGGCCAGTCCTCAGTGATTTTGGATTAAACTGAATGTGGATTTATTAACCGTCACATTAAAAATGGATACTGGAAATCATATACAAAAAATACCAATACAGTATTTTAATACATTGCGTAGTAGATATTTATTTGTCTTGAAATTCCAAGTCTCTCGGCTGCTTTACGCTAACAGAGAAAAGCTTTATAGCGATTTAACAATTCTAGCTTTTCAGCAACGGTTTCGTTTTGTCTCGAACATTTCATTGCGTGATGTAACAGAATACAGGAGTTGGTTGCACTGGCTTACATGACAACAGCATGTTTGAAAAACGTCCTTGCAGCGCGCCGAGGTTAATTGTTTGTGAGACAATCGTGTGTACATTACGCGACGAGAAACAGATAACACAACAAACTGTAATCCCAGTTTGTGAGATTAAATGAGGCTGATAAAACGTAGGATTTATTGAGATTGACATATCAGATTTTGAGACGATTGAGATTGCATTAATTAATTTTTTTTCTCAAAAATTATTACGAAACGATTTATATAGCGAATTTTGGATGTATAAATCGGCTCTTTTTTTTCAATGAAAAAATTCTGTCCGGAAGCAAATTGGATTTAATACGCGGTTGTTTTTATTATCCATCGACTCAGAAAGCGGATTCTACTGTATTCATAAATAGCTTATATTTGCATGACACCGCAAGTTGTCGTGCGTAGGCTGCTGTTAGAAAATTACTGCAGAGCTAGCCAGCGCCGATTTTACTTCTCAGCATAGTCAAGAATGTTGAGAACGCATTAAAGAACGCATATTAGCCAAAAATTGAGGAACACAGGTGAAAAGCTTATGTTAAACTGACGAGAAACTGAAAGAAAGGAGAAAAACACAAACCTTCTAAAATTGGAATTGAAAAAGCAGATCTGCAAGCTTGCCCCAACACCAGTGCTGATTCAGCGTTGGGTAGATACTCATCCGCAAATCGCTGTTCGAATTGAATTGCAGTAACCAGTCTGAAAAAACCACATTTCAATTTGATCTTAAGACTCCTAGTAATCTCTCTACACGTCTCACGATATCCAGCTAGTTGTAGACAGAAAGACGACTGAAGAACAGATGGATATGTTAGGGTTGAAGGAAACGATAGACCGGTTAGCAACAGCAAATGGAGTTAGATGGTATGGACATGTACTGAGGAGGGATGTCGATAGTGTTTTGAGGGTTGCTCTGAATCTTGAAGTGAGTGGCAAGAGAAAGCGAAGACGACCGAAGAAGACCTGGAAGAAGCAAGTGGAAGAGGAGACAGAGAAAGTTGGTTTGAAGAAGGAGGATGCTCTGAGACGAGACAAGTGGAGGGACGGAGTGCGAGAAATTGCAGAAGGAATGGGGTAAATCCGGCCATCTCTGCTAAAGGGAAAACACCGGATAAAAACTGAATAACTACTACTACTACTACGCTACGCCCAGACCATGCCAAATTGAATATTCTGCTATCTATTTTTCAACCTATTACACACTTGCACACTCTACACGAGCATGCGTGAATGTCTTTGTTGTTGAAAACACGTCTTCAATACTTTGAATATTTTATCAAAAAAAATCAAAATTTTCTATCCTTTTTTCCGTTTGTAGGGCTTCGAGACGTGCCACTTCAAAAGTTTTCACCACCAGCCAATCGCTTTCAAACCGATATTTAACTAGAGGACCAAAGCACTTTGAATTTCGGTAGCCCTTTTTTTCAAGTACCAGAGATAATTTATCGGGGTTTTGAACTACGGCCCTATCATTTCGATACGCTGAAAAATTACCACCATTACACGACGGTTTTAACCAATTAACTAATAAATTTTAAAAGGCAAGAAAAACAGCATATTGTTTAATTGCGGACGATTTTTTTGACAAATATCATAATTGACAGCGAGTTTTAAACGAGACAACGTACTCTGACGTTCGGAACAATGAAAAAATTACCTGCTAGGAACATCAAGAATCTTGTGTTTCATAACTTGCGCCAGATTTAAGTCCCCAGTAGCACTTGCATCCGCCACCCAGCTGCGGACTTGAACGGAATAAATAAGGGATGTTCGGATGTAAAGTTGGCGGCGGAGCAAGGGCCAGAACGACGGCTTTGGTCCAACAACTTCAACTCCATGAATTCGAGTGTCAATACCACCCTGAATGCAAAAATGCAATTGTTACACAGCTGCATCAGAGGTTTCCAACTTCCCACGCGCAAATCCCATGCAAAAAATTGAACGACGCACTGCATATGTGATCCACAAAAAAGGTAATCAACAGAAGTCGACTAACAACAAAAGGTTGTCACGTCTAGCGGCGACCCAGCATTCTCAGAACAACGCACCGGTGCATCGCGACACCTGATTCGAGAACCTCCGATCTATACAAATATGTAGCGTCGCTTTGTGCATACATACGTCGGTTCACGATAAATTGTAGGACCTATAATATTTCATATCTGGTCAATGAAACGCTTGCAGTTGTACCGCGAAGATTTTTGCTAAAATCGGTTCGTGGTGGTCAGCATTGCTAACTATGCTAATACAGAGAATTTTCAATAAATCTATAAATATCATGTTTCACTTTCCTTTGTAACCAGTGTCCATCATCAGATTACAGTACAGTGTAAGAGCGAATGAACATGTAACTTTCGCAGTTATATTTGGAGAACGAACGTGAGGAGTTGTTAAAAATACCTACATACTTGAAAACGAACAATGTCAGCTGTTCGATGATATCTACGAGAAATTCAGACAAACTAAATGCTTTATATCATAGGAAATGGAAATTTGCTTGTAGATCGAACTGTTGAATACAAACACGTTGTATCGCTTGTTTATTGAAGAGCAAGAATGTTGGTGTTCGCAACGCAATTCCTTTTTGTCCCGAGTTAGACTGAATTTTTACCCAGAAGTTCGTGCTTGTTCTTAAGTATTGATGCGATATCGGTAGGTGAACGAGAAAAGGCTTTTGAAAAGCCTTTTATAACACTTGACTGGTACCTGCTGGCAACGACGAATGGAGATTCGTACGACAGGCCAATAACGACGCGCATTTTCCAGTATGACCACTTCTCGGTCAGTGGATCCGACATTGACGCACGACAACTGGGTCGTCGCGTCGGTTGAGCCCGTGCCTCCGAACACTACGATGCGCGCTGGCATGTAGCTGGAGTCTTCTTGAGCAACAACGATCGTGAGCTTTCTGGAAAAGAAAGATAGATATCATAGTGGTCTCTTCACCTTCTTACCACGCTTCACTGGGTTATAATGGTGAAGACGCTCACTTCTATTACGTAAACACAAGGTGCCCACCAACGAGAGCCAGCCTTCTACAAACTGGACAGTAGCTTGGCCTATCGCATTTATTTGCGCGCTGGGTGTGCTGTGTTGGCATCAATTCAAGTCACGTCTCAAGCCGTAGAAGAAAACCTTATGTTACTACTAGCCGGCTTTATCTTGAAACAGACAGACACATAGAATTGCGCTTTATAGTACTCGTAGATCTCATGCTCATTACTCTTCTAAATACAGAACATGGCTATGCGTTGTACATCCATTGCTAACCACAAGCATTTGCATTTACTTTAATTAGCAAGTGATTGTTTTTGATCTCTAAATTTCTTTTCCGACGAATAACGATGGCCATTGGGTTTTGAACCCCAAAGTATGTGCTGAGAAGGCTAGAACGCTTTCACTGCACCAAGATAGCTTCATACCTCACAATGATTCCCTTTTTCATATGAATGTTTATCCAGTGGGCACCAGAGCTTCCATTACTCTCCCAATAAGTCTTTGGGTTGTTGTCAGTTAGCCTGGACACCTGCCTGGGATTCGAGGACACTTCCAGCCTCTCGTAACATTTATCCTCCTTCAGTTCCAAATCGGCGCCTACAAAAATGATTCAAGTACAAAAATCAACTAGCTTTGCTAATTGATCATAAAGATCTATCGGCACTATGCTTTGACTTCGCTCGGGGATGAGAATAATCGTCCTTGGAATAGAAGCAGAGTGAAATCTGAGCTTCACACTCAAACTTAATCACGAAAGTAGTAACATGCGGATTAGGTGAGGGGGAAAGCGGCAGCAATTTTACACCAGTGATAAACATAAACTGATTGTCCCGCCACCAAAGCTCCTAGTGAGTGCACAAAAATCCCTTCTACGACATGCTGGATAAACAGGTTCATTATTCCAACTCGGTGAAGCACGATATTGGCGACTTTGTGTATGGAAGCTTACCTTTACATAGATTGGATAGCAGTTGTTCAAACAGGGGTATGTTGATCACTTTTTGTAAACGTCTGGCTTCTTCAATGCAAGTTAGAGCAGTTGAAATGCATCCGCCCAACACCACCGCTAACAGGCGGTTGTGCAAGGAGCGTTGTCTTTCGCAAGAAGCTATAAGCTCACACAGGTTGGTTGCATTCTATAGGAAATATCACAGCATATGAAAAAGCACGACGACAAGGTAAGAGTACTTTCAGTATGGCATCTTGTTTTGCCCAAATGCTTTCGTGATTTAGTTGGTGTTGCGACGCCGACAGCGGGCTAAGTGTTCAGCATTTTGAGGCCCACTGCACTCTTTTTAATCAATGCCGAGTAAACTTCGTTTTACTTTCTACCCTCTCTACCAGCCATATTGCTTAGCGCCAAGCATAAGATTCGCGAACACCATTTCAAAGTTTCTGAAACAACTCGACAAAAGAATTGAAGCTCAGACTACCGCTTTCAAAGTGGACACTGTAACCGCAACGCCATCGCGATGATCTGGCAACACAGTAATCAGTAACTAAAACTTGATTTGCACAATTACAAGTGCGCCCTCAACCAAGTATTTGCACATCACTTTTGCCAAGAGGAAGATTTGCGATGCGCGAACAAAAACAAGCCTTAAGACTGGTTTCCATTGGGCGTAAACTTTCGGCGTAGCATAAAAATTCTTTGTTTATCTACTTCATTTTATGCGCCGAGCGTTTTTGCCTGTGAAATAACTTAGAGAAAAACAAAGAATTTCTACGCTACGCCGGAAATTTATTCCTAATGGAAACCGGATTTTACAGAACACGAAAGCAATTTATCGATATAGAAGTCCATCAAACTGAATTAGGTTGAAAACTGAAATAAAGTGAAATTGAACAATAACAATTCATCATCATTAGTCTTTTTCAACGACAGTCTGAAATGAGTATTTACCACCCTTAACTCATTTACATTTGCAGAAAAAAAATGGTTCACTAACCGGTATTGATTCGTGCTTTTCTTGTAGCCTTGTGATGGTCTGTTTGGCCTCCAATCCACATAGAAACACAGCAAAGTCTTTGTCAAGTTCACATAGCATTTGTAAAATCGAAACAATATCAGTACCGACCTAAAAAAATATATAAAGTCAACGCGTTAATCATGTCGTTATCATAAGACTGCAAAAACACGAGCAGTTAAGCACAGAACGCATGTTCAGACCAGCTTCGGAGTTACCAATGGTGCCGGCACAGCGATTATTCGCCACAAGCGAGCGAGATCTTGAATTAATACGCCATTGTCCATTTGCCCGAGATCTTGCAGTGAGTGGCAGGAGAAAGTGAGGACGATCAGAGATGACTTGAAATTAGCAAGTGGAAGAGGCAGAAAGCTCGGTTTAAAGACGGAGGCCTGAATCGAGCGAAGAATTGCGAAAGGAATGGGGTGAATCCAGCCAACTCCGTTTATGGGGACAAAACCGGATAAAAACTGAATAACTACTACACCAACTACTTTACCAACAGTCCAATAGAGTCGAACGCAAGTGAGCACAAAACAATTCACAACTGCGTCGTAAGACCAGCTACTTACCAAATTGTCGTCAATAAACATTTGCCACACAGGACATACGTAATTTTTGAATAACCTTTTTATTCACTACCAGCCGTTCACGCCCAATGCATTTTTTAATTTATCCTTTCAAGACAATTTTTCAACGGGTTTTTCTCGTTTTTTTTTCCGCGTAGTACTCACATCTTTCGACAGCGTCTTGTTCGATGACGACACGCAGAATTCAAGAATGCTCTGAAGGTGAAAAACAAGCACAGACCAATACGATTCGAACAAGATAAGATTGCCGTCCTTGACAAAGGTCTCGTACTCGGCAAAGAAGCGTTTCAGGCCGGACACGTAACGTTCACATTCGACTGTCAGTACTGTGCTCTTGCGCAACACGGGAAGAATCAAATCATTGACCTAAGGAAAGTGTTGGTTAGTTTGTCAAGTGACGTTCACAAAACGAGCAACAGAGGCAGCGTAAACAAGCAACACTGATAAACACAAATCTGACGTGAGGTTCGTGTTGTTTGGTGCACTTTTATCTTCCAGATTTGAAACGATAGTGACGCTAGGCATTAGATTTTGTCCCGAGCTGCTTTCGAATTTGCAAGTTTAACTTTGTTTTTTCTCAATAATAAATTAACTGCTTGCAACAATTCGTCAAGCAAAGAAAATCCCCAAAAATTGCCTTGCGCAGAGGCGTAATAGCTCATTGTGAGGTTTGAACGCATGACCATCCGATCAGTCATCACTAAACAGAGCCTACATCCATAGAGTCACTTACCGACCATCTAATGCAAAAGCAGGTGGTTATTTCTAAGCATACATTTTATCACCAACCTAGTTAACCTCGCACAACACGAAACAGTGATATCAATATTTTGAATTCTTACGACAGTGGCAGCAACTGTCCCAACTTCGTCTTGCGGCAAATCTTTCAGCTTGACGATATGCTCATTCAATAACTCAATTGACGACAACTGCATGTCAGTCGCAGGAGGAACATAAGCACCTGATTCAGCATCTAAATATCAATATTGGTGATTGCACTTCCACGCAGTCAAGCTACCATTAGCATGCTAAATGGGCCTAGACAGAATGATAGTAAAACATGAGAACATGCGTCACCTACGTAGAGAACAGCTTGTGTTCAGACCTGCTTCGAGGTTACCAGGACGCTGGAGCAGTGCATTTAGTGCAGCCACGAAGGGAAAACCTTCGCCAAGTGCCTTTCCTAAGTGCACGACACAGCACCAAGAGCTTCGTGGTTCAATGAACGGCGTTCCAACCAACTGCAGCGCGTTAGTGACCGACACATACAAACGTTTTTTTTTTTATCTTTTCGCGCATGGAATAACACCACACGTCTACAACGATCACGTACACATTTTGATCCCTAATTTTTTATTATATAAAACATAACGAGTGCTTTAGGACAATGGTTTCCCAAATCTAATCAATTTAAGAAATTTGGAACTCATTCAAGTTTGGAGAGCACCCTCATCTTGCAACAACTTACTTCTCAAGTATAGTTGAGTCTAAGACCCTTTTCAATTTAAAAAAAAAGTAGTTTTACTCCATCATACTGTTCATATTACCTGAGTTGTCTCCGTCGTTAGATTTATCGCCAAACAACGTGCCCGTAATATCTGGTTCCAGTTCCAAAATGTCGCTTCGATCCAGCGATGCCACCAATCCTTTCAGTCGTTGAAGCATACGTCGAACACGATTAGTCATGGTGTGGCACTGAAAAACACACGATTGAATCTTTTTATCGATCACGCGTTTACTTGCCTACTAGTTGCTCGTTATAATAAAATTAACACCGTCTAGCCCACATCTTCGAAAAATAGGCTATGCCTAGGCCTTGCAAAGAGTATTGAACCAAAGACTGTTCTATTTTATCATTAAATTTAGCTCGTGGTTAAGAGAATGAGACCACCATGATACAATAAAGAGAAGATTTGGTTTTCTTTTGTGCCATCATAGTCACTTTTAATAAAATGGCTTCCACAATTTTAAGCTTGCTTTTGTTCTAGCCCAGCTTTGAAATAGCCAGTGATGCTGACACAGTGAACTTCTACCATTAAAAGTGCAATTAAGGTTGAGAAACTGTCGCAAGTCTTTTGCACGTTCACAACAACGTAGCCATGGTTCGAACTCACAGTCATTGTCGCAATGAATGGGGCTCCAATCCACTCGACCACGTTGCAGACTGATCAAGGTTTAACGCAAAAAACAGGTGGTAGTTGGTAGACAGACAACGCATCAGCAACGAGTAAATCCTGAACCAGTAATTCACCATAATACAAGAACAAAGCTGACCAACATTTCTCAAAAACCATATTGGACGTTAGTATGACAACACAAAAACTAAAACTATAGGCCAGTGTTTCTCAAACTTTTTTGAGCTGCGACACACTCTTTACATTAGAAAAATTCCGCGACACACCACCAAGCAAATATTTCAAAAAAACTATTAAATGAAGGTATAATAATTTACAATGACGTTACGACACTTTGAGATTAAAGTAACAACAGAAGGAAACTGGGCCGAAAATCAAGAACAACAATAATAAAAATTTATTCAGTGTGACACATGAGCTTGCTTCCGAGAACAAATTAAATTCCATCGAGGGTTCAAAGATGATAAGCAAACTCGCATTTCATCATCAATTCTGAGAAGTCTTTCTCGCTTTTTGGATTTGATTTCAGTTAATGCCGAGAAGCCAGTTTCACAAAACCATGAAGAAGAAAATGGTAACAAAATTTTGACAGCTTTCAGGCTAATTAATGGAAAAGATTTTTTCACCTTGAGCCAAAACTCATTTAAATTCATATGAGTAAATATTGATTGATAAAATATGTCATTTCTCAAATCAATCAGTTGTTCCTCCTCTGCGATTGTCAAATTAGGTTTTTTGCTAATCGTAAATGGATTTATCACCCATTCATAATCATCAATATTAAGTAATGGAAAGTAAAATTGAAGTGCCGACTGTAATTCAGTGAGTGAAATTAAAATCTCTGAAACAATTTTCTTCTTGTACTGAGATTCGTTAACAGTGGGAAAGCAATCAAATATTCCCTCTGATACCTTCATCTTCCACAAGGAAACTTTCTCTTTGAATGATTTCAATTTTGATTTTGATGTTATAATATTTTCAAACGGTCCTTGAAGACTCAGGTTTAGTGAGTTTAATTTATCAAATAAATCGGAAAGAAATTTAACTTTTAACCACCAGATCTCGTCATTCAAATCAAATCCAAAATCAGTATCTTTATTTTCAAGAAAGGAAGTTACTTCCACTTTAAGGCGCACAAGTCGATTCAACACTTTTCCTTTTGACAACCAGCGAACTTCAGTATGGTATAGCAAACTTTTATAATCTGAGTCCATAGCATTACAAAGTTGAGCAAAAAGACGTGATTGAAGAGGTCGCGACTTAATAAAATTCACTACTTGGATTACTTGTCTCATAACAGATCTTAAAACTTCCGGAATTGATTTGGATACCAGATTTTCTCTATGAATCATACAATGGACACTAATTATATTGGGATATTGATGGACATCCATCAGTGCAAACACTCACACAGTTTTTCCACTCAAAGTTGAATAGTGATACGTTCTCATTTACTATCTCATAAATATCTTGTCCTGTTGAAGTAGTCTTCAAATCTTTGTAAAAGAAGAATTCGTTCACAAAGCTTTCATTCTTGATGAATCGAATAAATGCCAGAACCTGAGCTTTTCCACTTATATCAACGGATTCATCAATTTGAAGTGCCCAAAGCTTATCCTCAGGTGTCTCAAAATGTTCGCAAACTTGATCTTGCAAATCGGATGATATTTCTTCAATTCTTCTTGAAATTGTACTATCTGACAGTGGTACTGTTCTTATTTTTTTGGCTGCTTCAGATCCGAGCATCGTTTCGACAATAATAGCAAGTGCTGGCGCGATAAGTACTTCAGCTTCTGTGTGTGCTTTCTTGCGTTTCGCAATCAACTGAGCAACCTTGTAACTTGCAATTAGAGCTTTCTCAGGTACCTTCAAAAAGTTTGTCATCTTTTTCGATTGTTGATTAATTTCGGTTGCTAAGTTCTCAAAATATTCCCTTGGTTTGGCTTTAACATTTGGATGGTTATTCTGCAAATGTCGGTTCAGTTTATTTGGAACCAGAGACTCATTTGACAAACTTTTCTTACAAATCAAGCAATACGGAAGTGGGACATCTTCAGATCCAGATGCAATAAATCCATACTTTATATAATCTTCATTAAATTTTCGCTTACTTCCTTTTTTTTTGACTTAGCTTATTTTCTTTCCCACTTTTCTTCATTAAAAACTTATCCATGGTTAAATAAAAAGTCCAATTGTTAAACAAAAAAATTAAAAATCTGTAATAAATATTAAAAAACTTACTTCAATTAAGTATTTTTGATTTTCAATAATAAAACTTGAACTTGAAACAAATTTTAAATTAAATAAATTGTAAAGTAAAACAAATATAATTAACTAATAAATCAAATGTTATTTTAAAAACATTTTATTATTTCTCAAAAAACTCGCGACACACTTGCAAATTTTTCGCGACACACACTTTGAGAAACACTGCTATAGGCAGTGATCACTGTTTCAACCAGTAAGATCTCATCAGTACAGTTGGCCACTCTAACGTGAATCGCCGGCCTCTAGCATGAATTAGTGAAAGAGAAGTCTAAAAAAACACAAAGCGCGTACCTCCAAACCATTACTTGTTATCCGATTTACGGTTTCCGTTTCACGGATTAAACTTTTGTTCTGGTCTTTCCGTGCCACCATGCATAGAACACAAAGCGCACAATAAAGAACATGGGCACATCGATCACTATAAAACATAATAAGTTTTAGCAATGCAGTAATCACATCCATGCTGACAGTGGATTGTAGCTGGTTAAGTTTACGTCAGATTTCAGCTGGACTCTGCGTGTTATTGTTGCGCGAGCCCTTCCTTGGGATGGGGTCATGGCGGACGACCACGGAGCCCCAGGGACCCGGAAACTCTCGGCTACCTGGCCCTGAGGTTGTGCAGAGATAGAGAGGATGAGTTGTTTGGTGTACGTATTTCTAGCGACAATGATCAAAAGGTCAAATGAAAGAAGAAATGCACAACAAAAACTCAAGCACTATAGATGGGTGGAGTCTATCCCTTTTAATTAATATCTGCCTTGAAATGGCCTCAATTCGGTAAACGATCATGCGCCGTCAAAGATGAGGAGGTTAAAGAAAAAAAAGACTACACATCTGTAAGAGAACGATCACACTTTCTATCAAAAAAAACGAAGAGAACTTTTCGCATACTTTCAGTTTATTACCGAAATGTTTTCAATCTGAATCTTTTCAATCCCCTCGCAAACCATGGGGATGCATTGTGGTGAAATGAAGAAGTGAAGAAAGCAATACAACAAAAGAAAGCGGCATATAAGAAGACGTGCAAAATCGATCGGATGAAAACAAGGCTAAAGGTAATATCAAAAATCGAACAAAGAAAGTGGTTGCTAATTCTATGTGGAAAGAAGTTGAGAAAGAGTTAACAAAATTGAACAAAAAACCAAATAACATTTCTAGGCTAATTGAAGATCATGAAAAAAGGTGGGAAAAATATTGAAGGAGGTAGGTGCATGAAAGGAAAAGACGGAAGGTTAGGTTTCTGTGAAAAAGACGAAAAAAGAATATGGAAAAATCACATGGAGGAGATTATGAATACACAGAATGATTGGAACCACGTGACAGAAGCTAGTATGATAGAGGGACCTAAAAATATAACCCGAGAAGAAATGGCAATAGTAATAAAAGTGATGAAACCAGAAAAGGCAGCTGGACTCTCCGAAGTATGTGCAGAGATGATATCTGCTAGTGGAGAAGTAGGGGTTAGTGTGATGGTGGAACATTGCCAACGCGTGCTATATGGGAAGGAATGCCAGATGAATGGCAAACAAGTGTGCTGGTACCAATTTTCAAGGGAAAGGGGAGGTAAGAAACTGCAATACTTACAGAGAAGTAGAGCTGTTAGAGCACGCCATGAAGATCGTTGAGAGAGTGCTGGAGAGAAGAATTCGAGAATTAGTAAATATTGATTCAATGCAGTTTGGTTTTATGCCTGGAAGAGGAACGACAGATGCATTGTTTGTAGTGCAAAGAATGCAAGAGGAATATAGAGATAAGAAAAAGTTGTACATGTGCTTTGTGGATATTGAGAAGGCATTTGATAGAATTCCAAGAAAGGTGATGGAGTGATCGATAAGAAAGGTTTACCAGAAGTAATCGTAAGAGCGGTGATGAGCCTCTATCACGGGGCAAAAACGAAAGTCCGAGTGGGATCTGAGTTATCTCCGGAATTCTTGGTACAACTTGGTGTACATCAAGCATCTGTGTTGTCGCCAATGCTTTTTGTAACTGCAGTGGATGTAATCTTGGAGAATGCAAGAGAATGATTGATGAATGAAATTTTGTATGCGGATGACTTGGTTTTAATGAGTGCAGTATGGAGAATTTGAAAGAGAAGTTTTTTAAAATGGAAAGAGGCGTTTGAAAGCAAGGGCTGAAGGTGAACCTCAAGAAAACCAAAGTAATGGTGAGCGGTTCAAAAGGTGAGGTCCTCAAGAGTAAAGTTGATCCATGTGCCAAGTGCAGCAAGAGGGTGATGGCAAATTTAGTGACATGCACAAAGTGTGGTAAATGGGTACATGGTAGATGCGCGAAAATGAAAAGGGTGACTTCAACTCTGGCAAAAGGTTTTGTTTGCGAACTGTATGTCTATACAAAAGAAGGAATTATGAACCAGGTAAAGAATTTTTATTTTTTGACCAGGTTGACTTTGTGAAGAGCTTTTGTTATTTGGGGGACAGGTTGAAGGCCAGTGATGGAAGTGAAGCAGCGGTAACAACAAGAATGAGAATTGGATGGATAAATTTTAGAGAATGTGGGGAGTTACTTTATGGGAGAAGGTTTTCGTTAAAAATGAAAGGAAAGATTTATCAGAGTTGCGTAATATTAGCAATGCTGTATGGGAGCGAGACGTGAAGTCCAAAAGGAGAATGAGATGGCAATTTTGAGAAGGACTGAAAAAGCCATGATGAGAGCAATGTGTGGAGTTAAGATCACTGAGAAAAGAAGGAGCCAAGAACTTTGAGTTTGCTGGGTTTAAAGGATACTTTGGATGGACTAGCCAGAGCGAGTGGAGCGCGATGGTATGGGCATGTTTTGAGAAGGGATAATGGTGATGTTTTGAGAAAAGCTTTGGATTTTAAAGTGGCGGGGAAAAGAGGGCGTGGGCGGCCGAATATGATGTGGAAGAGCATATTAATCAGATCGGACTGAAAAGGGAGGATGCCATTGACAGAGTGAAATGGTGTAATGGTGTTTACGAACTGTCGAGAAGCAAGAGGTGAATCCGGCCACCTGCGTTAACGCGGGCAAAACCGGAATTTAAAAACGGGATCTCTCTTTACTCTCTTCTTCTGAAAGTCAAATTCCGAAAAACCAGAAGTTAAATTTCTTGGCTTGGTTTCAAGTTGTAGCGGCCCAAATAAAGGTACTTTACCGCAAATTTACCAGCTTAGCGAAAGCGTTTGCAACCGAAAAGCGCTGCGCCTGCACCACACTGGCGACTCTGAACACAACGTCACGATTTTTCTGTGACAGGAAGATCAGGTTGGGTATTATTGTTTTAGCGTAGCAAAAGCTTACCTTTCAAATGTAGAAGGCTCTTGCCCCCTTTCTTTTTCTCCATTAATAAGGTTTTCAACAGCAGTGAGATATGCTCGCAATACAGAGCTAGGTGCAGTCTGAAATAAAGCTTTGCGTCAACAACAAAACCTCTACGATCTCAAAATATTGTAATTAAGGATCTAAAGGAGATGAGACTGGCAATATGGTCACGGAAACATCGGTTCATCAGCAACGTAGACGAGTCGGTTAAAGTGATCGAATGATCTTGCGTTCTCTTGATGAGTTCATTGTCATGGATTTTAAAAACTTTAAAATGAATTCTATCTGTTTCATGGGTTCTTGCATGCAGTAAAATTATTGGAACCGGTGCTAATCAATTCAAGCGAAACGTTGAAACTCCGATGCAAACTTTAAAAATTGCCTCGCGCTCAACCACAGCCGGTGTCTCGCGGGCCAGAAAAAACGCAATTGGCAAACGAACTTTAAAATTCGGAATGACATCCTGTCCAATGCAATCAATCAATCGCAGCCCGTAATCGTGTCTCTTTTTCATGAAAAACACCATTGTTCTGCGGGAGGGGGTCAAACTTATTTGTCCCCGACTTTCTTAAGCCCTAACGGGGCGCAGCGAGACGTTTTGAACTTCAAAGCACACAGAACAAGGTTCAAAACCTCGCATGAGCGACGTCGATAATCGTAATCAGGAAAGGATTACATTTCGATTCAAAAATTGACAAGCTTACCAAAATCTAATGCTAAAAAATGATGACTAGTGGCAAGACAACAGACATACACCGCACGAGCTGTAAATAAGTGAAAAACTTTCTCTCTCTGCGATCCGTCAGCAAAAAGATTCACTTCAAAAATTCCTTACTTTGCCGGCAGAGGAAGATTCACCTCCAAATGATTCAGCACTCGCGAAGATTGAAGTGAGTATCGCAGCTATGATGTTCATAAACGCTGATTCGCGGTTGAATGGCTTGTCCCGGGAAAAAGGTATCGCTTGCGTAATCGAACTTGTGCACTACATAAGTGAGAGTTTTTTTTGTTATTATATTTCACATGATTTTGGGGCATAGTGGTTGCAACCTGACACAGAGCAATTTGTTATTTTCTACCAGTACCGTCAGTATTTGTCAGATAAAGCGAAACTCGTGGGCTTTTGTCATTTTTTGTTCTTAGACAAGCTGGTTGTGCGAGTAAACTGTGCATGCGACACGACCTATTCGCTTTCGCTTTTTCATGTCTGATGCGAAAGCAGATGGTGGTGGTCATACACTGCATTGGCTATACGTTAGAAGGACGACAGTTGTGGTCGGCCACAAAAACCAGGAGTAGTCGGCCAACATCTGCCCTCTTGCATGGAGAGAATCACCAGATGATTTGGGACTTCAAAAACACCACTTACACAAATCGCATCGTGAACTATCCCTGTGTTATCTGCGAACTTTGCAATCATGTCGAAGATAATTTTCAAGTGCCCAGTGATGGCCAAGTTCATCAAAAATTCGGGATCTTCCTCGGCCTCAGGCAGCTTTTCCAGACAATACAATATAAATTGGAGATAGGCGCCAACAACCAAGCTGTAAAAATATAAAACGTGAAAAGGGAAGAGTTCTGAACGAATCAGCAGAGTGGTTCGTTTGATGAAGTAAACTTCCTGAGACAAGTCTGAGAATTCCGACCGTATGGCAATTAATGATCTGTCGTTTTCATTGAAGCTCACACTTTGGATTAAAACAATGGCTAGCACGACAGCACAGACATGCACGGGTGGCTGCTGACTCGAAGACCGTAAGGTTACCTCGCAGTTTCCTAAACTCTCCACTTGTTTTGTGTTGGAAACGGAGAAGCCTTAATTATTTCATAGTTCACGAAAGGAGTGAAATATTTCCGATACCAATCGTTGGTAATAGTCAAGAAACCATTCAAAATGTAAAAACTCGCTCGATAATCAAAGTCTGATGCAAAAGCAGATGACCAGTAGTTGATAGACATGACATCAGCAACTTACAACTTTTTTACAGTAACGTGAAGAAAATAGCACAAAACAATCAGCTGCTTTTTGAAATGAAGAGCTTTAACGCATTGAGTTAAAACAACGACGATTAATTTCACTTTATTGTCCGCGAGATACAGAGAAGGTATGAAACAAAACGGCCATGCCTCTCATCGCAAGCGCAGTCAAGTAGGATCATTAGGATGATTCAATATTTCACCACTTTCGATTTTCGAAATCCCTGAGGTCTAATGTGGTTGGGTTTTGGGTAAAAACTCGGCACCCAAAATTTTTTGCATTATGACTTCATACAGACACGGCTCACGGCCGTTGAAGCTGCGATTTTGGGACTTTTGACCTATCTCGAAAACAACTCATTGCAGAGTGACGAAACTAGCGTCAAAAGATGCAGAAGACACGATTTTCTACAACTGTTCCAGAAGGTTAGAAGGCGTATCTGCAGCAGAAAAAAAGTTAGTTCAAAAAACTACTTTTTTACAGCAAAACTTGGAAATTTCCAACAATATTGTTGCATATAAAATTTCTCAGTGTTTTTCCATTGCATTATCATAATTACGGTACATACTAATTTTATAGTTTATGACGTAACAAAAGCAGTAGTATGATTTAAACCAAATTATCCTTCCATTTCCAAATTATCCTTCCAAATTATCCTTCCATTCCCATTCGCAATGTCGAATTTAAAGATATTGAGCGCAATTTATCCTAAGAATTTTTGCGATGGTTTTGAGAAGCGATATGAAAAACTTATTGAAGGAAAGTAAAAATTTTAAAATTTGCTGCCTTCGAGTGTTGTTGTAATAGGTCACCACTATTATTTCAAGAATTGATTGACACAGATACTAAATTTTCCAAAAAAATCCATGTTTTCGAGATGTAAAGGATAAGTTACATCATTATGGAATAAGCAAGTCTTCCAATAATAAGCGAGCAGAGAATTGAGTCTAAGCTAAAGGATTTGATTAATAAATACGATGGAGCCAGAATGAATAAAATGCAGAGGGAAAAAGATAGCTTGAGACTAGATGGAAAAGCCATTCGATATATGTCGTTGTAAGTGCTTTATCTCTGAGAAACCTCTGATTAATAAAAAAAAAAGCTACACTGCACTTGCGATTTTGACCTCCGGATTCTAGAAAAAGAAATTATGCTTATCAAAGATCAGAGAGAAGGCCGAAAAACATACGTATATGAGAAGCTTAGACGTAAGTCACAAAGAGATGCATCAAAAAAGCTCGGCATCGTCACAAACTTGATGATGAGCAACCTGCTTCTTCTTGCGTAAAATCATGTGGGCCAAAAGCTGCAGATATATTCTTATGTCCACTAAATTAAGGAAACGGGATACAGCTTTAATGGATCCCGTAGATTCTTCTAGCGATGAAACTGATGAGAAGGATGAAGTTAAAGATTGCAATTACAAACCCACAAAAAAAAGTTGGAGGAAAGAGCTATGAACAGGTCGGTAAAGGTTTGTCTGTACTCAGTAACTGATGAAAGCTGCATCCTTGCTGATCACCGCATGACAATCATTCGCCAACAATCCGATGGACTGGTGCTATTTTTTCGTCGAAGATGTATAGCTGCATCGCCTTCAACAGTTTATCGCCGACGAGAAGACGAGCCGATGAAAGCATTAAAAGAAAAGTGAAAAGTCTTTGGCTGCAGCTTCAGCACTGCAGTTGTGCTACGATGGTAGATTAATTGAAAAAAATTGATCGCTATGTATTTGTAGGTCAATTCGTAAATGCTCAGCTGGATCCAGGTGATACTGTTATGCTCGCGAGATCTATTCCAAAAACCGTTTCTGTTACTGCAGAAGTAATTTTTAACACCATTACTAAACAAAGTGGCAACGAGACTTTTCAAAACGTATCTTCTGTTATGGCAGATATCACAGCTTTCTATACTGGAAAAACATCCGGAGTAAATTCTCGTTTTGGAAGAGTATTTCAATAGAAACATAGGTCACGACATTCACACTCTTGAGTGCAGGTTCCATGTCAACAAGATATATCTGACACACGTTATCTCGATGAAGGAAAAAATAAAGGTCCTGAAGCGATGGAAGGCGGAGCATTGTTGAATAACATTTCAGCTTTTCCACAATCTATGATAGGGGATCTAGAGCCAGCTAATGAATTAACCCTTTGAGCGCGGCTGTCGCAATTTTGCGACAAGGTTACCCTCCAAATATCCATAGATACTGCTTCAGTATCGAAAGCGGGAATACCCCAAGTTAGATATCATTTTGTTCGTTAGGAAACCAGCTTTCCAATAAGCTATTGTGTTCTATACGTTGTTATTGAAGTTATTGCTAATATCTGCGGTTGAAGTTACTGATTAGAAATGGCTAAGAATTATTATACTCTTGACCAAGCCTTCGAAATGGTAGCTGCTGATAGCGATTCAGGGAGTGAACCAGAGTATTCTGAGCCTAAATTTAGTGACAGTGATGATGATATGGGACATGTGCAGCCACCTTTGCAAAATGTACAGTCAAGTAGGGACATTGTCGACAACTTTGTCAGACGTGGTCGTGGTAGGGGACCTCGATATAGACAAAGGGCTAGGGGACAAAGAGGTCATGGAAGGGGCAGACAAGTTAGTTTGTCAAATTTTATAACATTTTTTGATAGTCCTACTTATGTGCTACAAATGTTATATACATTGTTTGGGTATACAATAAAAGGTTAAGCTTACAGAAGTGTTTAAAAATAGGATTTAAAAAATTATTTTCTGTAAAAAAAAATTCAGCGCTCAGAGGGTTAAGGATACCAGTAACAAATATAGCTACTGTGCATTTAAAGCCAAATAGGAATGGTTTTTCCTACAAAAACGTGATGGGATAAAAGATGAGTTTTAGAACGGACCATAAGTGCTTGTTAGTATTGGCGAATTATTTTATCACCGATGTACCAGACAATTTGAAAGATCTTGTTTACAAATACGAATATGCCATTCTCGCTGGATTACCACAGCCCAGAGGTTACCTTAAAACTCTCCCTTTCAAAACTCTGATGGTAAAAACTTCGGAAGATTATGTCGTACATTATCTGTATGTATGTCGCCTCATTCATTATGATTCATTTAAATCCAGTAGCTTGAGAAGGGCCTTTCCTCACGATACTTCAAAGTGATCAACCTGCTGCGTTCGATGAGAATGATCCAGAGTGTAGTTAAAATAACAACGAAGTATGATCTTGGACATGCTTCCCAATGGCTTTCGTGGAAAAATGTAGCCTTAAGCGTTCACGAAGAAGTAGCTCCATATCCTGCTGAAGCAGTCAAAAGCGTGTTCCCTGCCTCAACCCGTAGATCTTTGTTCTCTTTTAAGTGATCCGGAATCACGTTTGCGACAATTTTTTACAATAAAAAGGAAAGAAGCACCTCGTATCTCAATTTCACATGTAGATTCTGCATTTTGGAAATCTTTACATAACAACAATCAGACCACTGAAAGAAGAATCGGAAAATTAAAAGGAATAATTAAAGAAAAAATAAGCAAAAACTTTGCTCAATTGAACCGCTCTGACTTTCGTTTGCGTGCATTTGTACGCAATATGAAAACTGATTTTTTGTTTTTAATCAAAAATATAACGTTAGTGTGCTGCTGTTTGATGATTGGCATTGTTACATGATAAAAAAGTAGGTTTTTTGAATTAACTTTTTTCTACTGCAGATACGCCGTCTAACCCTCTGAAACAGTTATAGAAAATCGCGTCTTCTGCATCTATTTTCGTCACTAAGCGATGAGTAGTTTTCGAATTAGGCCAAAAGCCCCAAAATCGCAACTTCAACGGCCGTGAGTCGCATCTATATGACGTCATAATGCCAAAAAAACTTGGGTGCCGAGTTTTTACCCAAAACCCCACCACATCAGATCTCAGGGATTTCGAAAAGCGTAAGTGGTAAAGTTTTGAAACACCCTAAAGATCAAGCTGCTTTGATTGCAAAAGAGCGGTTTAACATTGCTAATTTCACCACCAATAAGGCGGACCGCAAGTGGTGAAAGCCGAAAAGTCGTCTCTTACAACATGCCGAGTGAGCAAGTTCAATGCTCTGACCCAGCGAGTACTCGCTTGCACTCTACCTGTCATTATCTTCAGCAGCTGACATTGCGTTCCTGGTCACCTCTTCCATTTCTGTTCTTTTTTGGAACATGTTTGAGTCGTCTCTAAAATAGAAAAGTAGCAAATTTTGCAACTGGCTTTAAGTACTTGATGTGCAGTTGGGTCTGTGAATGTAGCAACCGTATTTGTGTCAATGCTACTTCAGTAGTTAGTGGTGAGGTAGCGAGCTCTCGGCAGCAGTGTGCTGAAGCTACACGGTGACCACAGCTGTGATTGCTGAAGAGCTAGTAAGCTCCAGACTGCAGTGTGCTGAAGCTACACGGTGACCACAGCTGTGATTGCTGAAGAGTTAGTAAGCTCCAGACTGCAGTGTGCTGAAGCTACACGGTGACCACAGCTGTGATTGCTGAAGAGCTAGTAAGCTCCAGACTGCAGTGTGCTGAAGCTACACGGTGACCACAGCTGTGATTGCTGAAGAGCTAGTAAGCTCCAGACTGCAGTGTGCTAAGTTTTGCTTCTTACTCCTTCTTGTCGACAGGTGGAGCAATAGAGCTCAGAAAAACCACGCCCATCATGCCTACGCAGATGCGAGGCGGCAAGATACCAACGTAGGAATCATAACACAACTCTGAAATCTCAAACTAAATCATTCGTTTCCTAATGCACCAATTCAAAAGCTCGCCAGCTAACCAATGTCTGATAGAAAACACAGAGGCTAGTGATGGACAAACACCTATCACTAGCTTAGATGAAACAATAGGGAAAAAATCGACAATGCTACATACTGCTGTATAATCGATTTCATGCAAGTCAATGCCACGACCTTTGCACCACGTCCAGATTTCGGAAGCACTTTTGAAATTTTCAAAAGATTCTTTTGATCTTGCTTCAGCTTGCACATACGGCTCGCCAAGTCATAAGTCGCTTTGTCCTAAAAAATATTTTAGTACAAATACCTAGTTAGTCGATTTGACAGTATAGAGCTCAATGATCGAGTCCGGGCAATAAAATGAAATTTGAATAAATTAACTTAAATTAAATTCATTAACTTAAAATACCAATGGAGGTTCTGAAACAGAATATTATTTTGAATGAGATTAGCTTCGGAGTTGTCACATACATACAGAATCCTACCACAGGCAATGGTAACCAAGCACGGCATTGCCGTGGAATACCTTTCAAAGCACACATCCCTCACAAGCATCGCGTTTTCAATGAAAAAATAAGTCACGTTACCCAGTTGTGTACCAGAAGCGGCCCACTGTTTCCTACAACTAGACAAGGTGAACTGTATTTCCTACAACTAGAAATATGAACGCTTCTAGCTTAGACCGCACAGAGCTTTCACATAATGTGAGAGCATATTTCACAGGGGAACTTGACGAGATATCCTTGAGAGCACGTACTAACATCTTTCCCGTATTACACAAACTATTAGGTTGCTTATGTGGTGTAGGTCTACCGCCAACCACCAGATTTCGCATGAGACCTTTATTAGCAAGCGAGTTAATGCGGATGGCTTTTCTGCTGCTATCGACGGCGCTTACGAGAGGTTTTGAACCAAAACTAAGTAATCTGAAGCTCAGAATCTTATACCAGAAAAATATCGACGTATCGTTTCTCTGTTTCATCATCCATAATCAAGCCCACTCTCAACCCCATTTCAACCGCCTTGGCACGCTCTTCAACGCTCACGTCATCACGAGCTGGGGGTTCCTCTTTTGGCTTCTTCACCAATTTCTGTTCTGCCACAGCAGGCGGCACAAGGAACGAGGAAAACGGATGAAGGGCACCTGCGAGGAAAGAAGAAATTAATTACGTTGCGACATCGTTTCACGTTTCGATGAACGGCGAAGATAAAGGTGGGAATTAAAATTGGCTTAAAATACACATTAGTAACTGCAAAGCTGAAAAGCGTTTACAATAAATCCTGCCTGCAAGGAAGGCCTTTTTGCACGCATTTTCATGTTTCTTTAATGTATTTATATTACGATAAATATCTATTGGGCGCCGAAAAATATTTTGGTCTTGAATATATTGCACACTTCCAGGTGAGAAAGGCAAACTAAGTGCTCTTGCTTAGACTCGTAAAATGTATTAGCTGCAACAAGCCTCACTATAGCCTGTATCGAACAAGCAATTACTTGATGTTGATGGAATGTCTTCAGCTGGTGCTTTTGCGTCTTCTTTTTCTTCTTTTTTCTCCTCCTCTTTCTTTTTCCTCTCTTTTTCCTTTAATTCTCTTTCTGCCTCTTCAATCTCCTCAAGAAAGAACTTGCAAATGGGTATTATTCTCATATTTTCCTTAAAAAAGCAAGTCTGTTCAAAAAAACTGACTAAAAAAGCAAAAAGCCTTTGCAGTTTAAACTAACGCTGTGCCCAGACCTGCTTCGGAGTTGCCAGTGCTGCCGGCACAGCGCGTTTCTATCAGAAGCAGGGAAATTGCCAGAAGCTTCTTCTCCAAGGAGTAGCAGTCAACATCATCTGCAGCACAAAAACTCACTCTTTCGTTCGTTGTGACATCTTTTAGAATTTCGTTCATCACAAATGATACCACTTCTCTACTCGGAGTGATGCAGCACATATGAGGCGAGGAAGGGTACTAAAAAACAGTTTCGAGCTATGAACCACCCACAGATATCGTTGCAGTTGGCACAGGCCATAGTTTGCAGCCAAAAGTGAGCTTGAAAGCAAACATCAATGCCGCTCGGCCAGTCCGCCCGCAACGCTATGAGCGCTTAGCCTGCAGCCTTTCGACGACGAATTTACCGCTCATGCCGTCGGGTTGATTCGTGTTATGTCGCCGATGTGGTGGCGTCCATCACAGGCTTTTGCATCAGGCTTTCACTCGCAGTCGTTTCATTTTTGAATTTTGTCGCTGGTAAAACCAGTATATGACGTCATGAAACTTCTCGACAAGGCGAGTCACGTTGCGTAATCACTCAAGCGGAGCCACGAAACATGCGTCACAATTTCCGTCAGTTGCAACAGGTATTTGAATTCATAATAATGGATTTAAAAATAAATGCAACATACCTTTTGAACTAAATATTCTTTGATGCTGTCTCGTTTCTCAGGGGTAATTTTGCTGACATAAAACAGTATGACCCACCAATCTTTCAGTGATATCTCCGTCTAAACAAACAAATACTTTGCTTATCAGTTGGCAACGTAGCAAACTGGCTTAAAGTGACTTTTATGGCTATAACGAAAAAATGTATAAGCGTTCAAATTTCCTGATGCGTTGTTGCGTCTATGGGAAAGGCACTTCGCGATCACTTTCTAAGCTAGGCGGATTGTAACACGCAGTAAATTTATTGAGAGTGACACCAAGCAATTCAAGTGGGAAGCTTGCATCTGAAACTCCGGATTAAGGTCTGGACCAAGGGTGCGCTACCTTTTCTTGCAGGCGGGCAAATTTCAGACTTGCGTAAAATTTCGCATGCCAGTCAAAGTTCGTAACTTGTGTTGTTTGCGCGCGCGAACAAACTTCGAAACAGTGCTTGATGGCAACGTTCATGCAAAATAGCGGTGAAGACCTTTCTTTTGGAGATCAATATTTTCTAACCTATAATTTCGTTGTATTACCCGAATATGAAATGTGAAGGCCTTTTTTGCCATCTTTTTTATGGAGACCGTTTTTTGTTGAGATTCAAGTAATAGGTTTAACAACCAAAGTCATCGCATTTCAGGTCGCGGGCCAACTTTTGCATTCCTTCGGCGGGCCGCAAAAATTTCTCGTAGCGGGCCGCAGGTTGCATAGTCCTGGTTCTCAACCACTAGTGGGCGTCAGCACCATAAGTCGGGTGGGAGTAAAGCGATGAAAATGTATACTGAACTTTTAAGAAGTGGGCCACGACTATAAAAAAGGTTCACAACTCCTGGTCTTTCTAGACGAATGTTTTATGCCCGGCGACAATGCAATAAGTAAATAGGTAATGATTTGTACGTTAATATACACAGAAGCTCTCAAAATGAGGGCACTTGGCCATCCAGGAAAGAATTTTAAACTCGAAGTTATATTTCATACAACTTCTTTAAATCCTGAAAAGAAAGAGAATCCAGGGTGGGGGTTGTAATCTTCAGCACTGGATTGGAATCAAATATACAGTATTAGAAAATTCTTGGTTTCACAGCACCTACTTTGGGGTTCAAAACAAAGCAAACGTTACCTCCAGTCATTCGAAAATTTAAAAGCTCGCTAGTTAACCAAAGTCTGATGCAAATGCAGGCGGTTAGTGGCAGACATTCACCGCATAGCAATGCATACCTCCAGGTAAATCGGGGAAAAGTCACACCAACAACATTGCATTGGCCCAGCCTGTCATGAACCATACGGGATTGCATCAAAATTTGTTCGTTTTAAGCAAGTATTCACATATTGTTACTATTTTTTTTGGCTCGACCGCCTTGAATGAAGGTCCAGAAAACTTTTTGCAAGCTACCTTAAAATTAATTTTTGAACGTAATTACCCCACGTACATTTAAGCAACAAACAAAAATTATACTCAGTGAATAATTTCAATTCAAATAGAAAGCGAAGACATTTTTTGTTTAAAAACCGACTTTTTTAAAGTCAGTATTTTCTCATTTTCTATCCTAATTCACGGTGATGACCTATATTTTGGAGATCGCTTTGTAACGCTTTCTCCACTATATAGCTTTCTTATTTTGGCGTATCACCCTTGGGAATCAAATTTTGTGCAATTACGCTTTTAACCCCCAACTTTTTTTAATTTTAACCCATTATGAGGTATTTCACCCCACTTCTCCGACCTCTTCCTCAGATAAACTTACTTAACTGGTAAATTCTAAGGTGTGATTGCGTCACGCAGCTCAACCATGGCAGCAAGAACTTAATTCTAAGATTGCTTGAGCAGTATTGTACATAAGCAAAGGGGGCGTGAGGGCATGATGGCCCTCCCTCAAACATTTAGGCTTGCACCAGTGCTAACTGTCAACAATGCCATCACTGCAAAAGAAAGTCAAATCTTGTCCGCCTCCAACATCCTTTCGGGGTTTTTCTAGTTACAATTGTATCAGTTTACAGTTGGTTTCACATTATACCTGGGCATTTTCTTGACTAACTTGATTGGTGAAGCTCGCGACTCCATAAAGGTTCTTTACCCGACCTTGCATACCTGTAACGCATTGATAGCAAAATTAACCGACGCGATGGTCCGGTAGTAAGAGCGTTCGTTTCGCAGTCGATAAGCCGGGGTTCAGTTCACTAGTGAAGTCATACCGAATAATGCAGAAATGTTATTCACAGCTTCCCTGCTTGGCGATAAATACGAATGGCATAATGCGATTAAAAAGCCGATAACTTTGCTTGCTGTGTCACAGAGGACCTCACTTAATACGATTCTTCTACTTTTTTTTTGAGGGAAACAGGTCTACCCGTAGCAGTGGCCCAATCAGGCGACAAACAGTAATGCAACAGAGCGTACGCTCACATGCATTACTGGAAAGTAGAAAAACCAGTTGCACTTTATGCCCTAGCCATACGCGTATGATCCACAGAAAGTCTGAAAACTTCGAGCTAAACGTGCGATGGCCATGCCACAGTCTTAAATTTAATCAATATTTCATGTCATGTGCATGTTTTTAACGTATATTATTTTATCACTGTCTTCTTTTTTAGTCCGCTGTCGTCAAATTTTATTTCCATTTTATGATCTGGGCTAAAATAAAATGAAAATACAAGTATAACGGTAAACTTCAACTCTTTCAGTTTTTAACTGGCCGTGTAGTGACTAGAGCACAGGTTCTCCACCTTTTTGTAGTGGTGGTCAACTTTTGCACTGTCAAATAATTTGCGGCCCACTTCTTACAGTTATGCATATATCCGCTTGCTCATTGTCATCCCAAAATTGAAGGTGAAGACCTCTCTCTCATATATTTTTTATAATCCGTCCTTTTTCGAAGTCTATATTTTCGCCCACGTCGGAAACCATTGTCCTAAACACCCAAAATGGGAGCGAAAGCCTACAGAGCTAATGTGTTGTTGCCATTCGTTTGAGAACCGTTGCGTAAGAGCGTCTACTTCCAAGTTGGTAGACCTGAGTTCAATACCGAAGTCGAGTAATACTAATGACTTCAAAAATGGTATTCAGAAGTCTCCTGCTTAGAGTTCAGCAATAGGTGCTGTAAAGTAAATATGAAATGGAGTTTTCTAAATCAAACTTACGAGTTACTGGACGCCAGTGACCGGGGTAGGTAGCCACTGTCGGCGTCGCAGCAACTCACTGCTGTTAATTCACGGTTTCGCTGGATGGACACGGCAGGAGACAATCGAGCCTCAGGATCCGTGAACTTGCACACGAGCTGAACCACAGGTATAAAAAGCAGAGCAAGGGAGGGTTAAAACGTCGTCGATTTTCTAGAGCTTCCCGTATTTCTTTTCTCTGTTTAGTTCCTGCGCTTGTGACTAAAATGTGCTTAGCAGTATTTCCAAACAAAAAACTACTGATAGAGCGAATCGGCATTTATTACTGGACGCTTTACTGGAATTGACAATAGCTCTGTTAAACATTTAACAACCCAGCGTTATGGAAGCCATTATACGTCTTGTACCAGCAATAAACTGAATTAAATAATTGGTCTATGTCTTACCGTTCAGCATAGGCCAGAGGTCGGAATCTTCAGGGTGCAGAGCAAAGTTTGTGGGAGGTTTGGGTTGAGCGCCTTCTGCAGGTTTCGATTCACCGAGCAGTATAATGTGATGCCACCACACCCAGTAAGTTCGATTAAGACGATGCCAAAATACCTAAAGCATAAAAAAAATCATTACGGTCATCTCGAACATACGAACAACCCTAACATCTATTCTTAATATTATAGATAAGGAAAGCTGTCCCTGAAGCAGGAGTCGCCTAAACATCATTTTTTAAAAAGTTGATTCTTAAACAAGTCGAAAAAGTAAAACTGATAGTCTGCACAAATTTCCTGCCCCAGATATTGCACGTTAAAGTCATAAAAATACCCGTGCTTTCCTCGGTTAAAAGCTGCTCACTCAACACGTCGTAAGACTTTTGGTCACAATCCAAAGGTAGTCTGCTTTGTTGGCTGTAGGGCTACTAGTCTGCCATTAGTATTTTGTACTAGTCTGCAGTTAGTATTTTGTACTAGTCTGCAGTTAGTATTTTGTTTTAGTCTTCAATTCTAAGATTGGTTCAAATGAAGGACGCTTTCACTGATCTTCTTTATCAGACTTGCGGTATGCACCGAATGCTTCCTTTTCACATGTTCTTAAATCGAAAAACGAGCGGTAAACAACGTAAGCTTAAAAACAAGTCAATATTACCTGAACAGGTGGTGTGGAGTGATTATGCTGTCTGTACTCGCCTTCATCACCTTCATTCACATCTTGATATGATTGACAAGCGCGAACGTGAAAGCCTGGTTTAATGACAGAGCGTACATATTCAGCGTATTGCTTTCGGGAGGAGAACGAAGTTGGATGCCTGCATTTGTAAGAGTGGTTATCTTCTGAGGACTTTGATTTCACAGCAGTTGTAGGTCTACGGAAGTCAACTCGCTCGCTAATGAAATGTGGCAGCGAAGCAGGTTGTCAGTGGTAAACAACACACTGCCTTAGCAAGGTCTAGGTAGAACGGTGCTCGGTGGTGTACTAGGTAGAACGTGCGCTTTGCAGTAGGCAGGCCAGTTCTATTTCCTAGTCGAGCCAAACCAAGACTTTAAAAATGGTATTCACAGCTTCCATGCATAGCGCTCAGCACCGAAAGGATAGTATGAAGAAAAAATTGGCAATTTCGCTTGGTCTAACCCTTGGGAAAGGCACTTAACGGGATTCCTTCATGTTTACGTGGCAGACAGGTTGCGGGGCCGAGCAATTTATTTGTCGAGGTGGCTCAGATACAAACAGAGGATGAGTCCAAACGCATGAATAAACGAAATTACTTTGAAGTAAAAGCAGGCTGGTAAGCACTTACTTATAGGCTGAGAAGCTCGGTTCACCGGCTTTGAGAAGGGAAGCCAACAACACAGGGTCGATCGTGCTTTCTCTCGCACTTTGTAAAAACAATGGCTTGCGGCTGGCTGCAGGCTTGATGATACGTTTCAACTGCGAATTTTTACTCTGCAAATTACAATTTTGCAAAGATCAATCAAGACACAAGGGAATGATACTCTACCTGGACATCACAGAGCTACGATAGGAATGTTGAGCTTTACGTTTACAGTGCGTCTTATTCCATAACTGCCAATATTTTCACACAAAAACTTTCCGAAATTTAACCGATCGATTTCTATTCAAAGTCTGATCAAAAGACAGGTGGTTTGTAAAGGACATGCAACGCATCTACAACGTAAAAGCCCCCTACCGTTGAGGATAAAAGCGTGAAGCATTATCAGAACATCTCATCTGTGTTTTGCCGAATACAGCGAAACTTGCTACTGATGCAGTGTATGCCCACCACCAAGGTGAGTAGTCAGCAATTAGGTGCGCAAAGCTAAAAAACTTGCGCTGCGCTTTTTTTGAACTATTTCTTGTCTTATCGAAAGTTGCGCCGCAGACCAACAAAAATAATTTACTTTTGCGCAATCAATTGCGCTTTATTTGCGTTTCGCTTTGAAGTGTTTTATTTTGAGCAGCACAATTTAAAACAAACCGATACGATTATTTCCTTATCAATTCAAAAATAAAAATCTTGGTCATTCCTGAATCGGAAAGAACTGATAAAATGAAAGGCGACCCGGTTCAAATAGAATCGCTTCCATTACGTCATGTGTGGAGCTGACCTAAGGAAACAATAATAGCATTCCGAGTTTAGCCAGCGTTTTGTAATGATTAAAACTAAAGATGGCAATACGTGCCAAAATAAACTTTCACTGGTAATAGAGCAACAAATATTTTTGATGGATATTAAACTTTCTGTTTCCAGTATCGCTTTTGTGATAAACATGACAATATTGCTGTTATGCTGTCTTTATTAAAGTCGGATATTTACCTTTGAATGAATGCGCTTGATAACGATAATAATGCTAATTGCTTAATTCTTTCCCACGATAAACAATTGCGCATGTAACGCAGCGCTTTAACAGATAACACAGCGCTATTGCGCATCTTTTGCGCAATTGCGCATAATTTTGCGCTTCGCAATCCCTTAAAGTTACTCTCTGCGGAAGATGCGGCGCACCTTACTTACTGAAAAAAATCTTACGCTTTTAAAAATCACAATAAATGCCCAGCTCTGTCTGCTATTAACCACATGATTTGGCATCAGTCTTTGATAAACAAGAGAACAACTGAATTTCGGATGGTTTTTCATACCAATAGTTAGGGAGATTTCGAACCTTAACTCTGCTCTGAGTGTTCATGAAAGAAAACGACCCCTATTATAAGCGCTTCAATGTTTACACTAAAAATTAAATATTTAGGAGTCATTTTGTAGTTGTTTATACAATTAAGTCATCCACTACGAGATGAAATATTACAAAGGTTAATAAAAAGTTTTCAAGAGATGAAGGGCAATTGTCATTACATTAGAAGACAAAACAGTTACAAACGAAAGCTTACAAACTGTAAATATCCTTTTGTTTGTGGTATGTAACAATTAGCACGCTTTACAAACAAAAATCTCAACCATTGCCGAAAAAAGCGACCTGCTTTTTAAAGCATGCATTTCTCAAACAATGGTTCTGGAGGTGAGGAGGGAAGCGTTAGTACAACAATATTGACATTATTTGTTTTGAAGGGTGGTTTCATTCACTACCACCCTTGATTCAACACATACCATGTGGCATCAAAAACTTCCATTGTCTTTTATTAAAAAAAATATATATATCGCCTAAGCTGTAACGTGTACTGCTCACTTACACATGTCTTAATTTAAAGATGATACTGATAACTGCACTATAGAAGCTCACAATCAAGTTCAATGCAATAGACAGATACAAAAAGGCTGTATTTCCGGTTTAACCATATGCTACCTTACACAATTAAGTCCCTCCACACTTACACTGCATTGGCCAAGACCCAGGTTGCAGAATCATTAGTTTATAGATGTCACAATTAAACGCCTTGCTTCATTCAGACGCGGGCAGGGAGGGTTTATGAAAGACATACATCGCATCAGGAACGAGTGACCTCTTTTCACTTCCCATATCTCGTCAAACCAAGAGTTTTAAAACAGTATTCACATCTTTCCTATTCAGCACGAACTAATGGTGCCATTGAGTAAAGGCACTTAACGGAATACCTCCATCTTTATGTAGCAAACAGAAAGCGGAGCCAAGCAGTCTAACCGTTGGGGTGGTCCAGTCCAACAAAATACTTGCAAACAGAGCATGAGCTTATATGCAAAAGAGAACTTTCTTTTAATATAACGTAAGCACGAAACAATAACAGTAAACAAAGCAATACTAAAATCGAGTTACTTTGTCAGGTAAACAGACGCCCAGTCGTTGAGGTAGGTGGTTACTAAACAAGTTCAATCCGATATAGCTACCATTTTTATCTATATCAATCATTTAACTCCCACTTTTCTGTAAAGTCATGCTGCGAGTTTTGAGTGGCAGCGTACAATGATACAAGCGGTTTGTTCACTGCGAATGAACGTAAAACGTTATTAAACGTTCTTATGCAGCGTCCTTAATATCGGAGATCACTGTCCGAATCTGGAACGTCGTCATCGACAAGCTGACAAGCTAGTCCCATTTAGAAGCTTATGGAAAAGAAACTTTGCAATAGCGTAGCTTTGAAAAATGCATTTTCGTTCAAATTTGTTCGATTGTTGTGCTGACGTGTTTAAGGTGCAGGCATGACGTCACGTGGAAAGCACTGGTGATATGTGACAAGTTTTTTCAGAGCAATATTCAAATTATGAGGCACCAATATGCTAGTATAATTTACGGGTGCCCTGAGGTTTACTCTTCTGTTTCGTTCCAACGGGCTACCTAGATAAGGCGTCCGAATATGGTTTGACCTTGACCCCTTTCACATTATGTCTATATCATTGCTTACTGACATTAAGGGTAGCATTTCCAGGATCTTGATTTCCTTGATTTTTCGGTGCCAGCGATGACCCTGTTTCATTCTCGCCAAATAGAAAAGGTGTAACAAATCTTTCACTTGATTTTCCTTCAACACTATCTAAAAACACAAAAATCAACCAGTGTTTTCACAATTTTCGAAAGCATCAAACCATTTGTAACGATTAGGTAATTTTGCAGCACTGTATGTTTTATTCCAATGTTGGAGCTCTAAATAAGGATCTGTGAATATCAAAACCCACGTATGTCTCGACAAGTGAATAGTACCCCAATCCTAAGATGACGAAACTGCCTCTAGCTTGTACTCAGTGATTATACAATGACTTGTTCTAAGTTGAATGGTAATTACACTTCAAATTAAAAACCCTTGTAGATAAGCTCCGGATCTTTCGGCCCACTCATATAAAAAGAGTCTTACTTTTGCTGTTTCCCCATTCCTTTGCCGAGAAGGGTGCATTATAAAAGAATATGCGAAGACCTGAACCAAAGGTCGTATAAACACGGGCTTTAAAAGTAATGGTTTGTAAAGCTTAATTTTTGAGGTTTTGTGGCCACCAATATATCCGTATTGCGACGACGGATTACTTAACCAACAACGCGTATGACCTACTGGCATATACAACAGAGAGACCTATATGAGACATTTAATCATCAAGAAGCATAATGACAGGTTAATCGAAAAAGGAACTAACCGCTCAAATTAAACAAAGGCAGCAAATTTCGCTTGTTCCTGCTACAGTAAAGCGTTTCTTAAAGCCATGGGTCTTAGTCTGCTCGCTATGAACACACACAGCTGGAAATATCAAAAAATTCTTCAGTACTCCGTATACAAATAAACGCAGCAAACCATATTCGTCAGCAAACCATATTGTGCCATAGAGAAAACAAATTTACAACTCATACATGGAGTTTTGATTTACCTGTAGCTGAGCTGTTGGACTTTGAGCTTTTGCCATTCCAATCCATAACGTTATTCAGTTCAAATATCAAGTCCGAAATCGCCATGCTCACTTCAAAATCTTCAATTGTGGTGTCATCAGATGGAGTTGTTTGTAAATCTGTACAAAAAGATGTAAAAGCTCGCTAGCCAATCGAAGTCTGCCGCAAAAGCAAGAGGCTAATGATGTATACACCACATCAACAACATGTAAAAAGTTGCTTTTCAGGCATAGCCAACAAACTGTTGAAAAGGTTTTAGAAGTGAAGGTGTAAAATCACTTTACGTTACCGCTGCGACCTTTAGGAAGCCATACACTAAACTAAAAGCTACAACTTTTAAATCCTTTCCCCATGACAAAAAATTGTTTTAAGATACTTCTACAGACTCTAAACCTACCGGTAAAAATATTAATATGTCACCAGTACGTTCAACTTACAGACAAACCTAAACAAGCAACAGATGGCAATATACTATTGCCATTGAGGCGGCAGACATTTAATAAATTAATTCGAAAAAAGTTGCTCTAAGCCAGGTTTTTCAAACTTTTTTAGAATGGACCCGCATTTGCAAATCGGTTTTTTATAACCCCAACCTCACTTCGTATCTTGCTTGTTAACATCAGAAGGATATTCAATCAAGCCGAGCTTAATATATTCCTTATTGTATTTTCGTACGTTTCGCTCTTAATAAGACCTGCTATGCTCCACATTCCAAATTATCGCGGCTGTTAATTGTGTCATTTAGCATTTCTTTTTGTGCAAGAATTCATTCACAGCACATTTGTTCTTTTCATAAAGTTAAATCTAATCCCACAAGTATGCGCTTGCTGACATTCAAAAGCGCGTGACGCAGAGAAATGCTTTCATGAGGAAATTTGTGAGAAAGCAATGAATTGCGGTGAATTGCGGTATTGCGGTCACGATCTCAAAAATCGCTTTACAAGCGTGTTTGTGCTGAGCCCCATTGCACAGTGCAGACGGTGTGCATGTTGTGCAACGTACTATGTGTTTGCTGTTCAGATTTTTTTGTGATGTCTGCATGGACCCCCTGAGCGTCGTCGCGGATCCCTCACCTTGGATGATCCTACTTAGAGGTATCCAACAAAACATATCCAGTATACGAAGTTTCTCTCCCAAATCAATAATTTCATTTCAAGTCTGCCCCGACATTATACAAATCTTTCCTCATTGGAAAAACACAGGGTTTTAATAAAACAGCTACTAAACACAGTTTAAAGCATTAATTTGGCCAGACTAAAATTGCGCTTAATATGGTTTTGAACCACCGACCAACCAGTCTCTCCCAAAATGGACGGTGTTGGATGCTCAAAATGACATCAAAGCGGATATGAACACAATTTTTTCTAATTTTGCTGTAGCTAAACGTAATGAATAAAAACATTACATTCAATTTGAAAGAGCTGGGAGCAATTGCAACAAGTTTTTTCTTCCATTTCAAATGCGTCAGTAACGTAGCACTGCACTCGATTAATCTCAAGAAGCTGATAGACCTTACACCTGTTAAGGACCTATGCCAAAACAGGTTTTATACTACTTTTTCATGTTTGAACATCGAAGATTTTCTTACGAACAAAATTTCAAGGCATTTATCCAACTTCACGTTAACTCCAAAGCTCACCATAGCGCATCCATGCCAACTTCTGTTGGTTTCTTTTATTCTCCCCTTTGTTGTTTCCATCTATCAGTGATGTGACACGCAAGTAACACTTCATGAGAGTGAAAAGCGCTTTTCCAGGTACCTAAACATGCTGACGTGTAAGTGGATGTGTTCAAGACTTTGTATCACATAACTTACGACTCAAAACCATAATGTATCACGTAACTTAGCATTCAAAACCGTAAAATCCAAATACGTTTGTGATTTAAAAGCTCGCTCGCTGATCAAATTGTCATTCAAAAAAAAGAGCCTAATGGTAGACACACATCGCATCGACAACGTATAATCCTGTGCACTAGGAGGGAAACACCTTAAACCCGCATTTCTTTTGACTCCGAAAGAATGCATAAAAAATTGGTGTAATTAAACAAAAGTCGTTTTGCCCAACATAGCGTAACCGAAACCACATTAATCATGAGGCTGTTACATTAATACGTCATTCTACCACATATTGTAGCCTATTGCTATCCTAAAGAAAAACCAAGTTGTTTAGTCCTTCTCGAGTAATATGCTAACCATTTAGTTGCCATGCTCAAATCGGCATGCAAGCAATTTAATGGATTTGTGGCAACTAGGTCTCATTCTAGCTGTAAATGCAAGTCAGCTGAATGTCTTTATCCTTTAGTTGCAGCCCGAAAGTGATCATAAAGCAACTTATGTTCAACTGAAATTGCCAGTACCACCGGCGCAGTACATCTTTATTATAAATGACACAACTCCGCAAGAAAAATTTCCGTACTTGTTCTCGTGAAAAGCAAAATAACTCAAGCTACGTTAAGCAGTTAAGTTGCGACTTCAGCGTTCCGAATACCGAGCCTTAGCCGCTAAGTAGGCAGCATTCTTTAAAACTCAGCTCACCTGTGGCAACTGCACCGAGTCTAGGGCAACCGCGTGTGCTTCTTCCCCAGAAGCTGTCTCGGCGAACATCTCCATCACCATAGCTCGGTTCTCAAAATCAGCGTAATGCTTCTTGTGATCAAAACTGCTTTCATCTTGATGGTCTTGCGTTAAAGATAGAAGAACGTAGGCCCGACTGCCTGTAATAAACGAACAGCGTAACGACATTTTTGATGTATTTCATAAAGCTCTTTCTTTTCCTGTTTCCCGGAGCTGTTCACCCAGCATGTTGTTGGAGACAGCTGCCGGCTTCCTAATAATGGCGATTCACTTTGACAGAGGAAATCGGAGTCTGCTTCAAATCAAGAGTCATGAAGATAGCTAAGAATCTTATATTGATGAAAATAATAATGATATGAGTGATTTGAAGCATCTTCACTTTCGGTAAGCTAAACCAAAACCACACAAGCGTAGGTTTCTGAAAATATAATCAAAATCGCACAAAATATTTGTACGTGTACATTAATACGACCTATCAATAGCCTAATAAATTGAAAGAGCACTCCAATGCAAATGCAGATGCTCAAAAATATAAAAATAGAAAAACTAGGAAACGAAATGCAGAAAAAAATGCATCCTAAACAGTATAATAATAAAAAAAAATAGATGGTGACAGCGTAAGCACACTACATTCACGGCTGATTCGTAAAGGCTGTCAGTCACTTTACTCTACCTAGATGAGTATGGTGTTACACGATTGAATTCTAGGATGTGCCGATTCACAGCATGCTTTATCCGAAGGAAGAAGACAGTTAATAAATGCTTGTCGATATAGTGTGTAACCATCTGCTGTTGTAGCATTGATTAAAATAAAGCTTCAGATTTTTAACGCTTTAACCGAGACGCGATTTGACAGCGGCTTTGAATCCCAAATTAAGTAACCGCCTTGAGCTGCAGCTCACTTCCACTGCGACAGGGTGGCTGCATAACAAATCAGTTGAACAGCCCAACCCACGAAGACACACGTACCAGCATCATGTAATGCAAGTGCCCGCAGCATTCTCCCAGCGGCTCGCCTTGTTTCAACATCATTAGTCCACAGGAGCTCCAAAATCAAGTCAAGAGCGCCAGTTTCACGAAACACATTAGCCAGAGAACCAAGCCCAGCGTAAGTACTCAGCACCTGAAAATTTAACCAAATGTTAATATATTAATGTGAAAAACCTTACGCAGCTAACTAAAATATAGTTGAATTATCCTACACTGATATTTTGTGGTTGGTTCCGCAAAAAATGCTGTTTTTTAATAAAAATTCAAGTTCGCCTGCATTGCTAGTTTACCTACATGGTTGCTTTTGGCTGATCTTTCACTAGTGGAGGCCGCATTAATGGCTTCATTTCAAGTTGCCTGAATTCTGCAGCCGCCCGGAAGTCCAATTGACATTTTTTAAGCTCACGTAAAAGTAAAAACCTTTTTATGGAAACCAACTTTTTGAATGCAGAACTTTTTCATCTTCAACAAAATTTTTCTTTAAATTGAGATTTTTTCTGTCCGCGTAAACGTGAGGACCTTTTTTTTTATTGATCAAATTTTTGATCGCAAAACTTACAAATCGAGATTTTTCAGTAAACGTAAGAGAAAAGACCCTTTTCTTTTTGGGGGAATTAATTTAAATATACGTGCACGGCCACACAACCTATCACCCACAGCAACTTGCGCACAAATTTCCTAGGAGCATGTTTGTCTATAGTGAGAGTTGCAAAAGTCCTTTTTAGTAGCATTACGCGACCAGCTTCATAATTGCGAAATGTACGTGCACGACCGCAAGACGATCTGCGTTTCGACCACATGAAAGCACAAGTTAGCAATCGCTTCCAGATGAGAAAAAGTGCTGAAATCTTTGTTATTAAAAAATAAACCGCTCGGGCCAGACAGGACATCACCTAAATCGACTAAACCGCTAACGACAGTGCAGTTCGTCGCGTTATTAGTGTTTACGTATGAGCACATCTCTAGCAAATCGAAAAAATATTTTCTTGGTGATGCACAGCTTCAATATGGGTTTAAAAAAAGCTCTATTGGGAAATACTTATGTACAAACGAAAAGCTGTATTCATCATTGTGATTGCGCGTCCATTTTCCTCACTTTGCACGCTAAGACATGCTGGTTCAGTGAGCGTCAATCGGTAACCATTCGCTTCTACAACAGACTTTTCTCGTGGCAATATCAAACTATAAATTTCAGATGCGTTTCCTGACGAATACCAATGGTGGTTTAATGGAGTATTGAACCTTGGGTTTATGTTTCGACGCCAGGAACAAAAACCATACCTTTAGCCTTACTCTATCGTGAGCAACTGATGCGTTCCACTGTAGCTAGTTGTTGGGATAACAGTAAGTTTTGGATAAAAGCAACCAGTTTTTCTGTACCCCACGATCTTATCAACCAAGAAAAATCACTAGCATTTTTGTTGAAGTCAGGCCCCTATCAAGGCCATAAATCGTAATGCCAACCAAATCTTAATCAACAAAATTTGGGATGCTCTTGTTGTCATAAAACATTCATCCCCTTACACTGGAAGAATAAAATTTGCTGCAGTCGTTCGTCACTGCCAGACAATTCTCTTACTTTTGTTGTATGGGACAAACTGGTGAGCGGTTTCACTGTTCTTTCTTTCTTCATTCGAAGCATTTGCTTTTTCGCTCGATGAACCAACTTGATCACGTCTAGGTAAACAGTGAAACACATTAATTACTGTAAAACTCAACAGTGGAAGTGGAATTGCGCCTTTTTAACAATGCAGTAACTCATAAACCCAAAAAGTTAGCCCAGAGGGTAAGTTGCAATCAAGTTTAAGAAATGTAAGCGTAGGAAAAATTGGATTGTTTTAATAAGCATGGAATCAAATTTTGGCTGTTATGAGCTATTTTGAGTCGATTTAAACGAAAGAGTGTTTTCAGTCCGCGTACGTCCCAACCCGAAATCTGTATTCTCGTGCTATTGTTTACTTTCTAAAGCCTGAATTCTGAAATTTGAAACGCCGGATATTTTTGAAAAGTGTGGCAAGGACCATTCAAAAATATCAAACGACATCCGCTGGAACCTATTCATATTACACATCGCTTTGTATTCCTGCTTATTCTTCCACCACAATAGTGTTTCCACATAAAAGATAGTGCAAGCGTCCAAAAAACGTGTCTCTTTTTGACAGTTGGCCTTACTTCGAAAGGCAGAGAAAAAAAATCAGGAGAGTGAGGCAATTCCAACGCAAGAGAAGATATATTTACAAATTGTAAACAAGGAAATGGGTCATTTTCAAGCTACAAAAGACATAGTGCTTGCTGAAGACCAGGCTTAAGGTTCATTTTCATTGCTACATTCAAGATATTGGCGCAAACTGAACAAGGCTTGTTTTGCAATGTCAAAAAAGCATTCAATGTTTCTGCGTGGATGCGCGCTTACCTTCATATAAAGTAACGAGTATTTCAGTGATACAAAACTTTAATGAAGCTTAGAAAAATGCTGCCTTGTCAAAAGCTTTTCGTGGCGCTTCCCTTCCAGTGAACGCTTTTGTACACAGTACTACCGCTGATGAAAGGGTCGCGAAAGGTTTCCACCAAACGGGCTTTTTTCAAAGCTTATTAATGTAACAAAGCTTACTTCTGATTTCGCTTGAACTTCATGCTGATGAAAAAAAGCCTTCAGGGTCGAACCTGCGTGGTTGGAACCAGAGCAAGTTGTTTTAGACATAACCTTACTTGCCTCAAAACTCACAAATACATTAAATGCTGAGAAACCTGCCATTTTAATTTCCTTGCGGCTGTCCTTTAAAAACTAATGACAAACAGCATTTTACTAGATCTAAACCAACTAATAAAATAACTTGTACACAAATGACGTATCAAATAATGATAGTAATTCCAAAGTACTATCACCTCTACTATGAGAAGCATATCCATTTTTATCAAAATCAAAAAAAGTTTGAGTTATCCTCAGTTTTTTTGGCTGCCCAAAAAATAAGTGTGGAAATTTTGTCCCACAGCAGGAACATTCTCTCCACTTGACCACGTGATTTAACGTAGTACGAAAAAGATAGCTTTTATGAGAGAAGGGAAACTTGACGACAAAATGTGTGAAAAAAAACTCAAAGAGTCGCAAGAAGCCATACTTTTGCATCAGAATTTTTCATATCAAATCAGGATTTCAAATTCCAAACACATGCAAATCAGCATTTGAAATTCCTTGGTGTTTTATTCAGTTATGGCATGATACTCGTTCTAACCAAGATATAACATTATATTTCGTTCTAACTAAGATATAGCATTATATAACAAGCAAGACAAAAATAAAGAAAAGCATAAAAATACAATGTAAAAGTTATGTGAAGTGGTGTGGCAGAAATACATCTCAAACCCAACACGAAAGCGATGTAAAAACAAGACTTTTAAAAGCCTACCATGTCGCATATCATCAAGATCTTCAACATCCGATGATGGATCTAGACCTTCTTCATCCGTAGCTCCAGCTTCAGCCTTAGATGGTGGACATGGTTCACTTGATGATGTTTCAGTGTTATACAACTGAGGACAGCACACCATCAACTGCAACAACATAACATTAAATAGGAATTACCAAAACAAGTGACAGCTTTTCTTTCAATGACTTTTTCGTGTGTGGAACCAGTACAGATTTGGATGTTTTCATCTGATGTACGTCAACTATCATTGCTGGAGGTGAGAGACGCCCGCTCCTCCGAATTTGAGTACGTGCAACAATACTAAATATCAATGAGACCGGCATGGCAAGCAAAATGTCAAACCTTGACAATCTTTCCCAATTCTGCGTGTCCTTTGCAAGCCAAAGCTTTTGCAATAGAATTTGACCAGCACGAAATTGCAACTGATTTTTCTGTACATGTCATGATGGCTGGTGTGAATTTTGAGCTCTGAACTATGCAATTTAATCACCAATATAGTGCAACAATGTTGGCGCGAACTTATAGTGAACTAAACAGTAAATTTATTTACATTTTGAGCAATGCAATATAAACTTTATTTAATGCTGGCACCTATGAAGCACAATTCCGTCTATAACAAGGGTTCTCAAAATGGTCGATATCAAACTCCAAGGGTCAATTGGACGATCCAAGGAGTCGATAAATTGTCAAGGGATCAAATGGGGTCCTTAAATGGCCAGGCGGTCGATGAATAAGTGCTGGGGTTCATTAGAGCAACAAAGCATCAAACTAAAAATGATCGTTAATCGGGCAACAAGTGGAAATGGTGCTTTTCAATAAAAGCAAACGCAATTAAGCGGGCTGATCAAATCTCATCTATAGTAGTTTAAAAGTACATTCGATTTGAATAGTTTTTGTGCTATTAGATCATCTATTGTGATGACATTATAAAAACGGTTTTTATTTTCCTTATTACGTCACATACAATATTGTCGTAAATGTGTCGGAATTATTAAACTGGTAGTACAGCAGTAGGCTACACAGTAAGACGGAGAACAATTGTTGTAAACCCGAGCGATAGCCACTGAAAATACTTTTGCCAAGCTAGCTACAGTGAATCAATATGCCTCTTATGGAAAGAGCTCAGAGTATGCATTTCCCAGCATAAAGTGATTCTATTCGATTTTAAGCTTTAAGACTAAGGTTTTGTGTTGCAGACGTTTGTAAACCCTTGTACGTGTGTACGGTACGGGTCGTACGTACAAGGTTTTTGCACGTAATTGCCTTTTATTTTACGGCCAACCCCGCCCTTCTAACGCTATCAGCTCTCGTAAGTGTCGCAACTGAATTTTGCGACTTGCATTAAAACTAGCGTTTAAAATGATGGTGTTGTCGCGAAGAAGAAATGCCGCCAGCATTCTAAATATTTGAAATATGGATTCATTACTTTAATGACCAATGATGCCATGCCACAGTGCCTTTTGTGTGAAGACTTTCATTAACGTTGCCATGAAGCCTGCAACGATGAAAGACCACCTTGAAAGGGTTCAATCTTATAAAAAAGTAAAAGCCTTGACTATTTCAAAACACTACAAGAAAAAAGTAAAATCTCGTCCAAACATTAAGACTTATTCAAAGCACCAATCAATGCTGATGCTGAAGGAAGCTTGAAAGCTTTATACAACATATCTCTCATTATAGCAAAACAAAGGCTCGCACTAGCGATGAGGATATCATAATAACAGCAGTTAAAGAAGTTATAGAACCGTTGTGAAGAAAGATTCTCACTCTGTTCTTAATAATTTACAATTAGCAGTGCAGTGAAAAGAAAAATGGACGAAATGGTAGATGATAAATAACATACCTTGGTATCGGATATTCACATAGTAAATTGTCTCTACAACTTGATGACTCAACTTTTGGCAGCTGACTCACAATATGTACAGCAGTATTTTGAAAAGTACAATATCCTTCTTGGTAATATTACTGCAGTGGCTACTGATGGTGCTCCAGCGATGGTTGGTCGGTACAGAGGATTTGCAAGTCTACTCAAAAAAAGCGCCTGGTTTAGGTATATGCACCATGCGTTGTATACTGCACGGGCAGCATATTGTAGCCAAGAAGGTCACTGATAGACTGTACGATGCCTTGAAAGTGTGTTTCAGGCAAGTAACAAAATCAAGACGCATCCCCTCATCTTCCGACTGTTCGCACTGCCGTGTAAAGAGGATGATGACATGTCTAAGTAATTACTCCTGCACACTAAAGTAGGGTCGCTGTCTAGGGGCCACAGCTTGCAAAGAGTTGTCGACTTATACTACTCAAACGTTTACTTCCTGGTGGGAAGTGAACTCGTTATTATGAAGAGCTGAAAAATTTTTTGTTATATTTGGCAGACCTGTATTCAAAATTTAATGAGACACATAGGCCTGCAGAGTAAAGTTACTATCACTCCGGCAAGGACAATATTACCAGGATTTTAAGGCAAGTTTAGCTTATTTAGAGCTCACTGTCGTGTAGAGATTTCCAGTATTTTTCAAACTTACAGTAAATCAGTTTATGCATATCTGATAGAGAGATAGAAAACTACATAACTCATCTAGAAAATTTAATTGAAAACTACAAAGTGTACTTTGATGACCTAGAAAATAAGAAAGTGCAAGAATGAATCCTAAATCCACTTCATGTTGAAATAAGAAATGCAGACATCAGCTCACATTTGGCAGAGAAATTCAAAAACATGACTGGAGACCTGGAAGCATGGTGCCTTGCTCAGAAGGAAAAGGTTTCCGTGAATTTTGGATCAACTAGAATAACGTTGCTAAATAACCTCAGCTTTCTGTAATAGCTAAGCCACTTTTACTCCCTTTCCCAAGCTCATACATGATTAAAGCAAGTTTCAGTCATGCAAATGCAGTCTTTACAAAACTACGGACCAGACCGAACCTGAAGGAGTGAGGTGACCTATGGCTGAAGCTCATTAACCTTCAACCAAATATCCGTGGGCTTCTTGAGTACCATTAAGCACATCCTATGCATGAGGTTGAAAGCGCAAAAAATTGTGTGCTGCGCTGACGACTATGTTTAATATTATGCTTGCATCTGTAGTTCTAAGCATATTTTTGAATTTTGTATAAATTTATCATGCATGTTATGTAAAACAGTTGGTCACCAACTGCACTGAAAAGACCCGATAGGTCAAAACAGTGTCACTGTCTGCAGTTATGCTAAGTATCAAATTTATTTTAAGGTATTTTTTCCAAGCATTAGAAGCTGTTACGCTACGCTGCGGGATCCATAGAAAATTTTATATCTAAATTGGGGGGTCAACGGGTAGAAAAGTTAGAGAGCCATTGGGAGCAAATTAGAGAGCCAACAGAAGTGCACAACCTGCGGCTGTGCAGCCACATGCGGCCTTGGGTGATCAGCCGTGAGGCCGTGCACACATAATTAGCGTTGATCCCTCTCCAAAAAAGAGCTTTGCTCTTACATGAAGAGAAAAAAAATTCAATTCAAACAAAAACTGTAATTCAAATCAGAAATTTTACAAGCAAAATTTCGATTTGCAAGAGAACATGGCTGCACTATGGCTATTTTATAGCTAGATCTAAATAGTTTTTGTTCCAGAGCTAAATAGCAAATTTGGTATTCTAGATAATGGCTATAAAAGTGGATAGTTTTTTGATATCCTAGATAGTTTTTAGCTAATAACTAGAACAAGTCATTGCTGATTTGAAAGATAAAAACTTTAAACTTGGTAACACTGCAGAACGTTCATACTATGTTTGAAACGTGTTCAAAGCTCTGTTTGTGTTTAAGCGAGGTTAAGTAACGACTTGTGTCTACTCAAATTAATTGAATAGCAAAATTGGTGAGAGTGGAACAGGTGATGACTTTTTTTTGGTGATCACCTTCTATCTAGGCAACACAACATGAGCTCTAACGTTGCTGACTGTTATTTCATGGCTACATTTTCTTACTCTTGGCTCACGGGGCTTTAAAATGTCAGCATAGCCCTCCGTGAAAAAGGTTTGGAGGCACCTGTCCTAGGTTATTCATTTGAAAAATCTAGCTGTTTCTGGCCATATTTTAGAAAGAATCTAGACATGTTAGCTCAGACAAAATTGGCAATCCTGGAAGAGAAAAAGTATTCACTTTCACACGAACATAAAATTCTTAATTTGATTCATTGTTAGCCGTAAATTAAAACAAATTAGTAATGCAGCCTCCAATAGTGAAAAGTTGTGTAGCCCTGGTCTATAACTGCTGGGTGAAAAATATGAATCTTAACTTGATTGATCATTGTCCCAAGATGAATATTAAAGAGTTGAAGACCACAAAGAGATTTTTTTAAATCTGTATCTCTTGACGGAGAGTCACTTTTGGCTTTCGTTAAAGGTAGCATCTGACTTAACAATTAGCAAAAACACACTTTCTCAGGAAAAAATATCATAGAGGGCATTTCTTTGCGTACTATGATATAACATTCTTGTGAGATTTGGTGGTGACAAGTTAACCTATTTCATTGAACTTATTAGCACAATACATTAATGCTATGTTTTTGGTGTCGTTGACCACATCGTATTTTAACTTCGACTGCTGTTTCATAACCGCATGATAAAGTATTTACTCTTTGCAATCCTATACATAAACCCAATATCAAACCTCATGAGTTGTCATCCATAAAAAAACATCTTTTCCCATTTTTGAATCTTCAATCATGCTTCCAGATGAAGAAGAATCTTCTGAAGAAGAAGACTGCTTCTCAGGTCCATACAAACGCCATCGAACCTAAAATGATCAGATTTTTTTTATTGTACAATAGAAATGTTTTGAAGGTTGCAACAACTCATCATGTACCTAATATTCTTAAGTTAAAATGCATGAATAAACTGAGTTAAAACACAATGACTTGCAGAAGACGTGGAGTTGATCTACCTAAGAATGCGCATGATTGCTTGGCATCATCACACCATCAAACTCTTAACCATGACTTGCACCAACTTTATAGATGTCTAAATGTGGCTACCGACCAAGAAAATGCAAGGTTATTCTGCTGTTTCTTAGTCTCAATTCATCTTTAACTCAATAAGGTAAATAAGTATTCATTATTTCTTAAAATCTCAGCTATGAGCTTTAGATAAGTGTGCCTTACACTGTGTTCGGTCTACACTTTCCACAATTTGCCATGTGCCTACAAACCTTGGCCATGAGAAAAATATCAGGTTTAACCAACTCTTAAATCGAATATCAGGTTTAAACAACTCATAAAATTCCACTACTTTTGGTAAACTGTGTAAACTTTAGCATGATACTTAAAATGAAAGTTTATCATAAAACATTTGTTCCTCAAAAAATGCACTTGCTAATGCTTTAGATACACATGACTTCAAACAAATTAGATACCGCCTAATTATCATAACCTACTTGCCAAGCAAAAATATGATACATACTAAATTAGGTGGCAAACAACACCAAAACATAAAAATGCATGTTCATGGAAATACAGAAATTTATACCAAACCATGGAATTACAGAAAAACAACCAACTTAAGAACAAAAATCATAGGAATATGAAAATTTGTGAGTCGTCACAAAAGAATTAATATCAAAACTAGGACAACACAAAAATACAGAAATTTAAAGAACTACAGATATTTATTCAGAAACATGGAGTTGCGGAGTAAATGAAATTTGGAAAGTCATATTGTACATGAAATTACTGAAATACGGAAATTCATTTCAAAAAAGCAATTACTGACCGGCAAAAATTTGCAAAAGCTACTGATACCAACTAAAGAACCAAGGAAATTGCAGAAATAAAAATAGTTACAGAAGTCAATAACTAAAAGTATATCCACAATTGGGTAAAATTAAATAATGAGTTGAATTAAACTAAGCATTTCTGTAAATTTCCACATTTATGCAATTTCCTTCATTCAATTGATTTATTCCATGTTTCATTAAGAATTTCCACAAATTTCTGTTTTTTAATGTAGTCCTAAAAATACAACCACTTTATCAGATAAACATAATTGATTGAATTGAGGCAGATTATGCATCTTGGTACTTTATAACTAGTTTGGTCTGTACATTGGTCATTTATTTTCCACATTTCTATAATTTCTAAAATTTAGTTAATGTTTTTTTTTGGTTTGCAAGCCTTTTCATAATTTCATAAATCCATATTTTAGTGTTACTTTCGTGTGATGTTACCAAGATTCAAGATAAGGTGATACCAACTTTGAAGTAGCCTAATCTCAAAAAAATCTGTTTATCTTTTCTAAAACTACAAAACATTTTTCCAACTTTTTAAATCTCCTTACCAAATTTTCAACAGTTCCATCTGATGTACTTCTTTGTCGTAGTAATTCCTTTGCTTCTAAAGTTTCTTTCACATTTAAAGCTATTTTTTGTGATGCCATGTTTGTCTCAAAATATCCAAATTAAAGAATGAATCGAGAGAAATCTTGGCTTACTATGATAACCATTTAGCACTGTGAAGCTAGATTACACTATTCAAGAGTTAAATCTGCAACAGAATTTACCAATGAAGATTATGCATCTTCTAACAGTGGCTTATGTCATTAAATCAAGAGCAGATAATCATACAGCATTGCAGAGTAGGACCATAAAAAACGTAGTGATGAGTCTAACCTAGGACTAATCTGCTAATAGCTGCTGCCAAATCACTATTTTGTTTTTATGCGTAATGATGATTTTGTAAACCAAACTCAGTTCTTAACATCATTGATCTCTGCTGGGCTCGCAGATACTTGCCACAATGTGAGCAGTCGAGATAAAGCCACTTTTACTTCAAACACCTGCAGCAGCATGCTTATTTATCAAGTTCTGCTTTTTTTGTAAATTGCATTTGGACAAGCACTTTACATTAATCTTAATTTGACCACCGTGCAATTAAGATATCATTTTTGTTGCAGTTTGTGTTTTGCTTTCAGGTATTAGTTTTAGGAAGTGGCTATTTTGCAGTTGACAGCATTTTATTCTTGGAGGCTATTTTGCCATCACAATTTATGTTAAATAGGCATCGTTGCTAAAATTCTGGCAGTGATGCTGTGGTGTGATGCACAGTGCAGCTGCCTTGAAATGTGATGGCTACAGGTTCATATCCTCGCTGGCAGGTTACTTAAACAAATACAGGGTACACTGGAGGGGGTTGGCATGTAAATGTATGGGGGAGCAAACACTGGGGGTACAATTATTTTTAATTCATTGTTAAAAGTGAACAATCACAAATGTCTGACAGCAAAATAGCTTCCAAGGGCAAAATGGCATTAACAGCAAAATAGCCGTTTTTTTATTTTTACTTTTAGAAACCCATCCAGGTGTGCTACTGAATGATAGATTGATTGCATTTTATTTGCTACCACATAGTGAGCACATATCAAAAAGCAACAAAGAACCTTAGGATTTTCCAGTCATAGTTGCTTCCTAAAGTGATGGTCCTTACCATGCATGTGTAAAAAGGTGAAAATGAACATGTATGAACACAAAATACCATACATAAAATAAAACTGGCAACTTCTATCAGGATGGTTACAAGTCAGGCCATAACTACATGATGCATGCATGTTGTTTAAAACCCATGCAAGTGCATTGAATAGGTATACAATTACACAAGATTAACGACATAAAAAACTAAGAACATAACAAAAGAATAACAAAAGAAAAAACAGTAATCTGTATTACAACAAATTTTAAAGTTGAAAAAGCACAAATTTTGGTTTGGCTGTGACTATTTTGCTATCAACAATACTTTATCCTTGGAAGCTCTTTTGTAATTAGACATTTGTGATTGGTCTATTTCAATGACAAATTAAAAAATATGGGCCGCCAGAGTACACTTTCCCACACTGTTCACCCCCCCATACATTTCTATACCAGGCCACCTCTCCAGTGTTCACTGTTTTGGTCTAAGTATTTTGCCAGTATAGATTCAAACCCATAACCACTGCATTTGAAGGCAGCTGCACTATCCACTACATCACAGCATTACTGCCAGAATTGTAGCTAATATGCATATTTGAACACAGATGAATGGTGACGGTGAAATAGCATCTAAGGATAAAATGCCAGTGAAGGCAAAATAGCAACTTCCTTTTCTTTTGGCAGTAGCCGTTTTGCCATCAACAGCATTTTACCCTAGGAGGCTATTTTGCTGTGAGATATTCGTCATTGGTCAACTTTAATGATGTACTAAATAAGTGACTTTTGGTCATTTCTAATTGGACAATTTAAACAATCAATTAAAAAAATTTACACTCCCAGTAAGCACTCCCCTACACTGTACACTCCCTCCCAGTGTACACTACTCCATACGTTCACATAGCAGGGCCCCCGCCTCAGGTGTACACCAGGGATGTGGAAGCAGTTATTTTGTCAACCGCTTCTGCTTCCACACTTATCGCTTCCGCTATCAAAAAATGAGAAAACAAATGTTAACAATTTTTTTAGTTTTTGTGGGTCTGCAGCCTGCCTTCTCCTACACTTTATCATTTTAAGGAAACAAATATCTATGTATTGCTATTACTTTACCTACTTCACTTAAGCTTATTGTTCCAAACTACTATGTGTTTCTTTTTTCTTAGAGAATAGAACTCTTGGTGAATGTAAAACAGTACTCTTTAACATTTTTGTCATCACGGAACACCTGATATACTTTTGCATTTGTCATGGAACCCCAACCAACAAAAATTTAAAAATCACGAATTGCTTGTAAAAAATCCAATATTTCGTTGCTACACTTCAAAAAATAATTAAACACTTCCAAAAATAAACAGCTATTACAAATTCCTTCACTACTTACAACCACTTTTACAACAGTTAAATTAATGCTTCTCAGATCTAAGCCATATGACCACATATTGCAGCTCTTGACAATAACCTGTCCTCACAACAATATAGCGCAGATTTTCTCTCTCTATTTTCAACTAACTCTGACTTTGAGTTGACTTTAACTCTAATCATCAATACGGACCTTCTGTCCATCTCGACAACACGTATTGACTCTAATCTTTCAGAAAAGTGAAGTGCCAAATTTCAGTCGCATACACAGTATAAACTTATAAAGGTAACAAGAGAAGAAGGAACAAAAATCATTACAATTCCATGTAAAAAGATATGGGAGACGTGCAAATGGCCTAATGACCGGAAGAGATCTATATACATCCCATTACCTAAAAAAGGAGACATAAGGGAATGCTCCAACCACTGAACAATAGCTCTAATATTTCATGCAAGTAAAGTTTTACTAAAAACCATACAGAAAAGGATTCAACACCACTGTAGAATTTGAATTGCCACAAGACAGCCTGGATTTCATAAAGGTAGAGGGACTAGAGACATTATTGCAAATCTGCATTGGATAATGGAAAAAGCGAGTAAAATCCAAAAAGATAATTTTATGTTTCATTGATTACAGCAAAACATTTGATTGCGTTGACCACAAATTACTATGGAGAAACTTGCAAGATTTGGGAATACCTAGACCCTTAATAAAGCTAATAAACAACCTATACACTAACCAAGAAGCTACCATGAGGACATCCTGACACACCCACCCTTCTCCATCGCTCCTCTGGCAGTCGCTCCTCTCCTGACATCTCCTTTGCTCCTTCTACTCTTGCCTTTTCTTTCTCCTGGAAGGTGCTTCAGGGCCTGGGTTCTGACCATCAACCAATTCTTCTATCCGTCCCTCTCTCTCTGGTCTTTCGCCCCAACAAGTGTCCTCCTTCCTTCAATTTTCAGAAAGCTTGCTGGGATGGCTTTGCCTCTTATTTTGACTCTCACTGTCCTTCAGCAGAGGAATACTCGTCTCTTTCTCTTTCCTCTGCTGCTGCTCTCTTTACCTTTTTGACTTTGAATGTGGCCAAATCTTCCATTCCTTTCGGCCGCATCAAACACCCTCCTAAAGCCTGGTGGTCTGCTGAGGTGGAACAAGCGGTTAGTGAAAGACGCAAGGCTTTCGTTGCCGCTCACAGAAGTGATGAAGATTGCCAGGCTTACATCTCCGCTTCTCGACGCGCCTTGTCAGCCATCGCCAAGGTCAAGGCGGAGGCATGGCAGATGACTTGCTCTTCTCTCTCACCTAGGTCTAACCCTAAATCTGTGCACTCTCTTCTTCGCTTTATCGCTGGCTCTCCTTCCTCGTCTTCCTCCTCTCCTAATTTTCCTAACTGTTCTTCTCCCAAGGAATCGGTTTTGGTCTATGCCGCCTACCTGAGATCTCACTTTTCCTTTTCTCAGCCAAAGGCCTTGCGTAGCAGAGCCAGAGACTACCTCACTGAGCTCCGCCGAGCCACCTGCCCTGTGGAGTCTCACTCGTCCTTTTGCTCTCCTTTCTCTCCAGCTGAATTTCTTGCGGCTGCCTCCAATCTTACCCCATCTACTGCCACTGGCCCAGACAAAGTTGCCTATCCCATGCTTAAGCACCTTCCTCGCTCTGGCATGGATTTACTTCTTTGCATCTTCAATCTTTCCTTGACTTCGCATTCCTTTCCTTCCATCTGGAAGACATCTTCCATTATTCCCATCCACAAGATGGGAAAGCCTCTCGACTCTCCTGCTTCCTTCCGGCCTATCTCTCTCACCTCCTACGTATCAAAGCTTTTTGAATGCATCATTCTATCCCGTCTACTCTTCTTTCTGGAATCTAATTCCATTCTTTCTCCCCGCCAGGCCGGTTTTTGCCCTGAACGGTCTACACTTGATCAAATTCTGTACCTTTCTCAGTCCATTTTGGATGGGTTTAACAATCCCAGGCCGGGCTATCGAACAATTCTCTCTACTATCGATTTCTTTAAAGCTTTTGACTCTGTCTGGCATCCAGCCCTTTTCCATAAACTCATTTCGGCTTGCCTTCCTCCTTGCTTTGCTTGTTGGACTCAATCTTTCCTTTCTGATAGGCGCGCTTGTGTGGTCTATCAAAATCACAAACTTTCGAGTCCGCCGAGGTGTTCTGCAAGGATCTGTTCTTGTCCCTGTACTTTTCTCTCTCTTCATCAATGATCTTCCGGCCTCTCTGCCCTCTTCCATCAGCTGCTCTCTTTACGCTGACGATCTGGCCATTTGGTCCTCTTCCCCCTCGGTCCCCACTGCGGTGGAGGCCACACAAGGAGCTCTGTTTCGATTGGAGCACTGGTCTGAGTACTGGTGTCTTCCTCTCAATCTGAGAAAATGTGAGGCCTCCTCCTTCTCAGTGAATCCCCACCAAGCTAACTTCCAGCCCAACCTCCTCCTACTCGGCTCCTGCCTCCATTTCAATCCCACTCCAACTTTTCTTGAGGTCACCTTCGACCGCACTCTTTCCTTTTCTAAACATGTATCTTTGCTGAAGGCCAAGTTTTTCCCACGTCTCAAGGCATAGGCGCCGAGTTTGTGATTTTACCGGGCATGCGCAAACTTTATGACGTCAAAATTAAAACATTACCGTTTGATTGTCTATGACAGGGGTGTCAAACATACGGCCCGTGTAAGGATTTCGTGCCACAGTGCGAGCGCCTGGTCTCCGAAGTTGGTCTGCGAAATTTACGTGAAAATGTTTGTAAAGTAATGGCCGACAATCTCCAGAAGTTGCGGCAGGCATGACGGGTTGCGGTGAGAGAGGCGATGACCTTTTTTTTTGGAGATCAGCATTTCGGGCTACATCCCATAACTTCCGGAGATCGTTTGATCAAAGTTTGGGGACCATTGATATACACTCTTGCCTGCTTATGTTGTTTTTCAACTGACTCTAGCTTGTATCTGACCTCCATGTGTTGAGTGTAGTCAAATGTGCGGGCATGCGTGGCATGACCGCATGCCCGTAGTCGGCGCCCCTGTCTCAAGGCCTTACGCTGTATCTGTGCTTCCTCTTGGGGCCCCTCTAAGGAGTCCCTCTCTGTTCTGTATAAATCTTTTCTTCGGCCCCTTCTCACTTACGCTTTACCCGGATGGTTTCCTTTCCTAAGCGCTACCAATCTTACCAAATTGGAACGCCTTCACCGAGCAGCCAGTCGCGCCATCACCGGCTGCCTCTCGTCCTACCCTATCCCTCTACTACTCACCGAGGCTTCTTTACCTCCCCTACAAGTCACTCTGACTCACTTTACTCTTTTTTCTTATGAGCGGGCTCTTCGTCTCCCAACCTCCTTTCCTATTTCAGGTTTGGCCAGACTTGGAGTGAAACCAAGACTCTGCAAATCATCCTGGAGAGCTCTTGCGTCCACTCACTCGATCATGGTTCCTTCTACTTCTCCTAGGGAGGCTCTTGTTGCTTGCCCTCCCTGTCCTCCTTGGAATCTTCCTTCCTTCATGGTGGAGTCCACCCTTCCCACTCCATGCTCTCGCTCTGATTCCCTCACTCTCGCCAAGGTGCGGCTCTCGCTCACCTTGACTCTCTCCCCCCTCATGATCTGGTACTCTGGACAGACGGCTCTGTTCCTTTTCCTTTTGGCAAGGGCGGCTCCAGCGATCTTGCCAACTGCTCTCTCTGTGGCACTGAGGCCACTCTTTCCTTCTGGGCAGGCCCAGTATGCTCAAGTTTTTCCGCTAAAGTCTGCACCATTCTGCATGCTCTTTGCTGGTCTCAGCAGCACCAACAAGTCTGCCATTTCTCTTCTCTTCTCCTACTATTTGACTCTTGTTCTGTCCTTGCCACCCTGTCCTCTCCTCCATCTTTTCTCTTATCTCAAACTCTGTGGCAGATCTGGCAGGAACTGTCTTCTCTCTTCTCCTGTTCTATCAGGCTACAATGGGTCCTCGGACACTCATTTCTCCCAGGAAACGGAGCGGCTGACGAACTTGCTAGACGAGGAGCGCTGCTTGCGCCCTCCGTAATCCCTTGTAGTCTCTCTCCTCTTATCTCTCGTGTCCACTCTTTTCTTTCTCAGACTGGAGGCGTACTGTCTCTTCCAAATATTTTGACACACAGGTTCCCTCAATTTCCACTGAGGAACTTGTGCTCCCTCGTCATGCTCGCTGTGTCCTCTCTCGTCTTTGCTGCAATGGACACAGCCTTTTGTTAGGTTCTTACCTCTCTAGGATTGGCAGAATTGAGAATCCTTCTTGCAGCGCCTGTGGACACCCGTCCCAGGACACTTCTCATCTCATTCTGCACTGTCCAGCTATGGACTCTTTGCGCAGCTCACTCTTTGGCGACTCTCTGTCTCTTTATGACCTCTGGTCCAGACCCTGGGGAGTTGTCGGCTTCTGGGGCTCCATGGTCTTCCGCCATGCCCCCATCCCTCAGAAGGGGTCGGGTAACCAACAACAACAACAACAACAACAGGACAGAATTTGGTAACACATTGTGGTTTAAAATCAGAAAAAGGGTACGTCAAGGCTGCATGTTATCTCTATATCTATTTAATCTTTACATGGAGAACATATGAGAAAAGCTGGAATAGAGACAATACAAGAAGGAAGAATGATAAATAATTTGAGATGCCTAGATCATACAACACTGATTAGTGGTAACTTTTGATGATTTGAAAATATTCATAAACACAGTCAAAGAAACTAGCGAAAAAGCAGGCTTGAGATTAAATGTAAAAAAACAAAGGTAATGACAACAGTTGGACTTAAATTATTCAAACTCGAAGATGATCACATCAAAGTTGTACAGAACTTCAATTTCTTGAAGTCAATGCGAATTGTAAGAAAGAAATTTGGAGAAGGCTAGCCATGGGTCGCAGCACCATGATTAAGCTGGCAAAAATAATGAAAGATGAGGACATATCTGTAGCCAAAAAAATAATACTAGTTTATTACCTTGTGTTCCCAGTAGTGACATATGGCAGCAAAAGTTGAATACTACGTGAGGTGGGTCAGTGGAGGCTGAATGTATTCAAAATGTGGATTTGGAAACGGCTACTAAGGACTCTATAGAGGCCAAAAAAACAAATGATTTGGTTTTAGAGCAAATACAGCCCCACATGTCACTCCTCAATATCATTGAGGGAGGCAAACTAAAGTATTGCAGAAACATTTTGCAAACTGACCACAGCTAGGAAAAAGTGATTACGCAGGGAAAGGTGGAAGAAAAAAAAAAAAGGGAAGACCAAGAAGGAGATGGCTAGATGAAATCACAGAGAAATTATCACTAGACCTTGAAACTAGTCTAAAACTTGCAACAAATAGAGAAAGGCAACTCATGAAGTCACCAGGAGTCAGCATCGACTTGACAGATGATGATAATAGAGTATATAAAGCAAGCAAAATTGAAATTACTGATGCAAAATTTATTACACAGCAAAGGGAGCTAGTAAATTCAGATGCTCTTGAAGTTGTAAACAAGATTACCTCACAATCTGCAACTTGCTATCACAAGATTCCATAACTAAATATTTATATACACTGAACACCACAACTAGGGATGGGCAATTCAGAATACCGAATCCAAAGGATTCAAATCCCAAACAATCTTAAATCCAAAATGACAATACAGGGTACAAACCAGATAATAGGATTCAATTTATATCCTACTTACAAATTTAATTATGTTGCTTGGTCACAGATTTTCTTTTTGTAAAAGTATCAATTGCATGCAATGATTCAAAAACTAACTCGCCCAGACAGGCAAACACATAGAAAGCTTAAATGTATTACACTGCAATAAACTCATTCTCTGATTGTGCTTTTGTTGTTATAAACTTGTAATAAATGCTTTCATGTTAATTGTACTAAGTGCAAAAAAAAAATATTCGAATTCTAAATTTGATTTAACTATTCTAGAATAGTATATTATTCTGAATTGCCCTTCCCTAACCACAGCATACAAAAAATCAATGTACTGAAATATGAAATAAATGCTAATAATAAACAAAGAACCTTTGGGTCCCATTACGAACCCTTAAAACTCAAAGAACACAACTACATGTTTTGTGAAACCCCTATTGAAGAGCACTGATGCAGAATGACCAAGTTGTCTCCATCGTCAGTAATTTCTTTTTTAACGTTTTCAATCCCCTAACCAAGGTCAGTTATAATCAAATCATTTTATTGGTTACGTTTCATTGTGCAAATACCTTTTTCTAACCCATAATCGATATAAAATGTGGGTACTAGCTATACTTTTCCTTGTTCTCCTTCACCACTGATATCACACATTCATTCAGACTTACAGTACAACTTCATTGTTTAATCCACATTATGAAATGGAGAAAACTTTTTTGCCAAGTTACCCCTTAAGTAAAATAACTTACGTGGAAGCAAAAGCAATAGAATTTTTATGCTTCCACTTCCACAGAAAAAGGACCACTTCCAGCTTCTGCTTCTACATCCCTGGTGTACACTGCCTTTCTTCAAGTACCCTATCAGCCAAGATTGCAACATGTAACCATTGCATTTTAAGGCAGGTGCACTACTCATACACCACAGCATCACTTGCAGAATTGTAGCAGTTATGGCTAGATAAACACACATGAATGGTAATAGAAAATAGCCTCCAAAATTAAATGCTGTCATTAGCAAAATATACACTTCCTTTTCTTTTACCTATTGATTAACCAATTTTTGAAATGGTTTTTGAAGGAAATCCACTGCATGCTTTCAAACAATAATTCTAATTAGTACCAATTATGGCTAGATAAACACACATGAATGATAATAGAAAATAACCTCCACAGGTAAAACGCTGTCCATAGCAAAATAGACACTTCCTTTTCTTTTACCTATTAGCCAATTTTGGAAATGTTTTTAAAGGAAATCCACTGCATGCTTTTAAACATTTATTTTAATTAGTACATACCGGTATATGCAATGTCAACTTTATGCAAAGCTAGGCTTAGCTGACATCACAAGACATCATCATCGTCATGTAACACTTAGTAGGGCGACTTTCAAAAGATATAGGCAAAACATAAAAAATTCTATGAACTAACCCATGTAACCCTACGACTGTTCTACAAAATCAATAAATTGACAATGATATTTTAAAGGCAAAATGTCTTGAGCACTTTTGCAACATTCTGCATTTTACTTGTTTCCCTTTTATCCTTTCTCACAATATTTACTTTAGGCCAAAATTTGGAGCAGCAAATGACTGTACGGGTCAAAAAAGAAGGCAATTATGTAGTTGTCTCCCGTTATGACTGCCAATTTCATGAAATTTGATTAATTGTGATTGATAGCTAAACAGAAGCTTGTTGCTGTTCAGTTTATATGATACTCTTTTGTCCAACCACAATTTTTTGTAAGTACAACGTAGGGTACATGCCTGATGTTTTCACAGCCGTTACTCACAATTTACATTGATATTGTATATTGAAATATTCTAGGCTGTTGTAAAGCATACAGCAGATTTTTTTAATGCAACAGTTGAACAATCGGTATAAGATTCATTTTATCTCAATAATTGCAATGAAACTTATTTGGAATAATTTGACCAGTTTCTTTTTACATGAATAATTATGTTTAAGTTATGCTTTATTTAAAGCCCCTAACTACTAGTCGGTTACCAACTGCACTAGAAAGACCTCATAGCTCGAAACAATGTTACTGTCTGCAGTTTGCTTAAAGTGCATCACTGGTCTACTATAATTTTAAGAGCTTGTGACCACGGGGCTATGACAGCACTATTGTTCTAGCAGTTGTTAGACTTAGTGCACCTGCCACAACCGCCACTTATTCACGAGTGATACGGCTTCGCAGAGTCCTGAAGGACCATCCACTACAGTTGCACCTAGTACAGTAGTATACCGTAGGTTTCACAAGAGTGACGGTTTATTCTATGCTTTATTAAAAGCCTCTAGCTACTAGTCGGTCTCTAACTTCACCGAAGAGACCTGATAGGTCGAAAGAGTCTCACACTGTCTGCAGTTTGCTCACAAAGTATCGCTGGTCTTTTGTAATTTTACAGGAATTTTCTTCATAAAAGAACTTCATCTAATTCAGAAAACTGTAATAATTTCCGGATACTATTACGGCTTTGGACTCTTGGAATAAAATGACCCAAATATGCTCTGTTTCCCGCTTGAACGTAGCAATAGGGGAAATTTAACATTCCGACCCGCAGTCTAACAAAACGAAGTCTGTATACAGTTCGACATAACAAGAATAAACAAGTAACAAAATCATAGCTCAAACCAGAGACGTAGCAGCCGCCCCCCAAATCCCCCAATTGGGGGGGGGGCAGGCCAACTTTGGGGGCCCAAGTTAGTCTGAAATTGCTTTTTGGCTACGTGACTATTTTCAGTTCAGCAGACTTGTTTACAACCGATTTAAACTGTAGGAAGAAATTGGCTTGTGACATCATAAGTGAATGCAACGTCATTTTATCTCGCAGAATCTAGAATATTTCGATTGATTTTCTGGTAGAATCTTGAATATTCGATTGACGTAACAATGCCGTTGTTACGCAACAATCATAGAATGGTCTGGAATTCTGTTTGGCTATAAATACCGGGACAATATATATATACACTGCAGAGTGCAGATAAAGTATTTTATTGACATTGTATAGAATGAAACGTTCAAAAAGTGGTGCTCAAAAGAGAAAAGAAGCAGCTGTAGCGGTTGGTCTTCGATTGCTTCTGGTCAGAGATAACTGTTGCCAGAGAAACATTCACGCTACACGTATATAAAAGTTCTCTCACCTTCCGGTCCAGTTGCGGTCGGATTGGTTCCTTCACAGCGAAGTGACTTGCGAACTATCCAAGAGAACTATCCAAAAGAATTACAGCTATTCAAAATGACTTAATGTCTAAAAACAGTTACAATATACTGACACCTTCTTATTCTACTTCTTGCTTTCTTTCTCTCTGCCGTCACATGTTGGCTGGAACATCGCGTGATCCAGTCTACTGTGACGTCACAATACTACAATGACACGATAACTAGCATAGGTCTTTGACCTAATGCTGCATATGTTCCCCCCTTATGCAAAAACAAAAACAAACGTATGTACAGAACTACAATGCAAAAAATGTTATGCTATGTGAAAATACGAACGATAACAGTTAGCAATGTGAAAAGTTCAAGCAGCGCAATATGAAAGAAGGAAAAGAGTAGAGAAAGAAGGAGAGAAAAGGAAAGAATGTCAAGTAAAGAGAAGATACTGCCGAACTAAACATAAAGCAACTCGTACGTCGATCAACCCCACACAAAATTACACTCAAAACTAGAACTGAAGCAACAACTTAACACAATAGCAAAGTCTAAAATAGGAAGCTAAAGCTGAAATAACTGAACACATGTCAATGACAAATTCACAAGCTATTAATAAGTCGCACCCTTTCTTTAACAGGCAATTATAACTGAAATGAGTCACTTCATAGGCCTGGTAATGTCCACACAGACATGAGTAAACCTTTTGTTAGGAGGAGGAGTCACCTCTTCCAGAGGAGCTCTGTTATGCCGCTGTATTTTGGAGCGGTTGCATTGCAAACATTCCCTTGTCCATTGGGCGACATGTTTCTTGATCCCTATCCAAACTACTTTTTCTGTCAATAAGGCTATGCTTCCTCTTATGCCAGGGTGTGCTGGTGAATGGAAGTGTTTGAAGACAGATGCACGCAAAGAGACAGGAATTACTGGTCGCAGCCTACCCGTCGATACATCACATAATATGTTAATGCCATGCTCAGCTAATGGTATATCTTTCAGGACCAGGGCCGTGCTGTTGTTGCGGCGCAAATCAGTGATTTCTGGATCTGTTCGCTACGCGACAGTCAGTTGTAAGTAATCCAGTAGAGCAGAAGGTGGAGTGATGAGGTTCAGCAACGGTGGCTCAAGCGGCCTGGACAAAGCATCGGCCACATTCTCTCGTCCTGATACGTGTTCCACTCGAGATGTGAATTGCAAAATGTAGTCGATGAAGCGAGCTTGGCGTGGTGACGCAGCTGGTGAGTTATGTTGGAGCTTTTTGACGATTGGCTTGTGATCAGTTTTTAGGAGGAAATCACGTCCTTCCAGAAAGTATTGAAAATGTTTGATTGCCGCATAACAAGCAAATAGCTCTCGCTCGAAGCAAGACCATGAACGTTGTGAGTGTGTGAGTGCCTTGGACCAAAAGGCGAGGGGTTGCCGCAATCCATTTGAAACTTGTTGCAGTACTGCACCTACCCCACTGTCGCTCGCGTCCGTAATCAGCTCCAAATTGGCTTCATGATTAGAATGAGCTAAAACTGTCGCTTTTTCCACAGCTTGCTTTGCTTTTAAAAAGCAGTTTTCGGTTTCCGGCGACCATAAGAGGTGGGTCATTCTTGCGCCTGTGCTAAGTAACGAATATAGCGGCGAGAGAATTTCCGCACAGTCGGGAATGAATCTACAATAGAATTGAATCATGCCAAGAAATCGTCTCAACTGTCTCTTGGTTCGCGGGCGCACATAATCCGTTAGTGCTTTGACGTTTTTTGTTCTAGACTTAACTCCTTCCGCAGATACCAAATGACCCAAAAACGAGAGCTCTTTTACGGCAAAGACACATTTGGCATCATTTACCACCAAACCATGTTGTTGTAACCTTTCGAAAACCAAGCTTAGCAGTTTGCGATGATCATCCAAATCTGGCGACATAATGATAATGTCGTCCAAATAAACAAATACTCTCGGAAGACCTGAGAGGACTTCATTCATCAGTTTTTGAAAGTACCCGCTAGAGGTGGCCAGACCCATGGGGAGATAGAGATATTTGTAATTTCCAAGAGTGGTTATGGTCAGCTTGTGGGAATCTGCAGGGTCGACAGGAATGCGGTAATATGCGTCTTTAATATCCACTGAACTGAACCAAGAACATCCGTGAGCCATGGACGAAAAATCATTAATGTTAGGAAGGGCGTAGCGAGTAACCTTCAAGATTTTGTTTAAAGCCACAAAGTCGGCGCACAGTCGATATTTACCTGAAGGCTTCTTTACCATAACAATTGGACTAGCCCAAGCACTCTGGCTTTCGGCTAAAATGCCTCGATTTACTAAATGCTTCACCTCCTGTTTCAAGGCTACGAATTTATCTGGTGCTAGTCGTCGTGCACGAGACCAAACAGGTACTTCTGTAGTAGTTTCAACATGAGCAGTAATAGAATGTTTTATCTCTCGTGATCGCGTGGAGGCATTAAAAACTTGAGGGTAGTGCGATTTTAAATGTTGTAAGAGGCTCGAACTTGACTGCTGTGATGATTGTACAGTAAAGTCCGTTTCAATACCTTCTTCAATCGGCAAAGAAAATTTTTCTATCTCTGGTGGTTGGAAAAGTCTACCAGCGGTAAGATCAATGCACAAGTTGAAACGTCTTAGAAAATTTGCTCCTAGAATTCCGTATGGCAGTTTAGCTGCATAAAAATCAAACTCAAAAAGTTGGGAAAATCCAAGATTAATTTGGGTTTTAAGGTGACCTTCGATTAGCACAGAGCCACCGCCAATGGTCGAAATAGTGTGACCACTGACTGGTTGAAGGAGCGATGCGTCGACTGCCCACAGTGGCAAAAATGAATAAACAGCCCCCGTGTCTATCAAGAATTCGATATTGTAGCAAGTGTCGCGTACGAAGAGTAGGGAACTTGACTCTGAGGCATATGACTTACGAGCCCCTAGTTCATGAAGGTCAATCTGGCATTTTGTTGCCTGTTTCTGTTGATACATTGGACAAGATGGGCCCCAGCATTTTAAGGCGCGGTCACCAAATCGACGATGGTAACTGCAAACGTTGTTTACGGGTCGAGTTGGATTTTGGTTTGGTGAGAAAGAACTGGAATCTGTAGTGTGTTGAGGTACATGTTTGTGAGGCTGTGAAGGTGTGTGAGTATATTTATGTGGTGATGATGGTGAGGTTTGGTGCAAACTAGAAAGAGTGCGATCCAACTTATCAAGCCGAGATTCTAACATTTGGTTTATAATAGCTTGGTTTGTTGGGTTCTGAGCATTATGATGAACATCTTCACCTGCAACAAACGATTGTTTACGTGCCAAGATACTATCGGCGTGTTGGGCTAAAATCTCCAATGGTTCCTTTTCATAAGGATATAACGTGAGACGAGTCTGAGCATCAACGGATTCGAATAGTTTCCGCCGAATTAAAGCTTGACCTATTTCCGAATTGGTTGGGAATTGGGAAGATAATAAAGCTTGTAAACGGATCAAATATTCTGTGACTGTGTCCACTCGTCTTTGAGTTTCTGAAAAGAATGACTCAAGGCAGTCCTGAGTCTTCGGTGAAAATCGCTTCAGCAGCACATTTTTTAATGTTGTAAAAGGTTCATTTGAGTTAATTTGAGGCCATGCATCCGAAATCATCTGCATAACTTTATTGTCATGACTTAAAGCTGTGGCAAGCAAGGCAAATTTTGTGTGTTCTGAAGTAATATGTGATTCTGTGAATAACAGTTCAATAATGTGAAAGTATCCTTGAGGATTGTTCAACCAAAATTTGGGTAGTTGTGGTGGTTCGTGTTTTCTGATAAAACTAGTGTGTTGCATTTGATTGGCGTCTGTAAGATGATACGGTAAGCTATATGGTGAGCCTATCGGCGTTGTGTCTGGGGATGAAACACCTGCACTGTGTAAGCAAGCAAAAGACGAGTTAGGTGTTGTGTTCTGAACTAAGTCGCAGCTATCAGAAGTGTATGGCAAACTATCTAGTGGTGTGGGTACCGTTCGTGTTGGCCCCAAATGTGCCTTAAATGTCAAAACATACGCTAAAACTACAATAGTAAGCAAAAGCATAAACACATACCATGAATATTCAAACAATAAGTTGATAACCCAAATAGGCGTTACCTTTCTACTCTCCGACATAATAAAATTGCTATACTCGAAATAATCGCTTCTAAAATGAGACGCCAAAATTTGAAATAACAGTTTTAATGTTCACACTACTTTTGCGCTAGCCAAAAGTAAATTGCTAGATTGCGTCTTTGATCGTTTCGATTGTGACGTAGTCTCGCGTGATCGTTCAAGATTTTCAAGATGGCCGCTTTTACTGGTAGCAGCAGGCTTGTACAAACTTAAACGCGATATTTTAATACGAAAAGTCTTTAAAATTCTTGACAATTGTAAACAGAAAGCAATCGCTAAAAGTCCGTTTCAGAACTAGTTCGTTGTCGGGGGTCACCAAAATGTAGCGGTTGGTTGGTCTTCGATTGCTTCTGGTCAGAGATAACTGTTGCCAGAGAAACATTCACGCTACACGTATATAAAAGTTCTCTCACCTTCCGGTCCAGTTGCGGTCGGATTGGTTCCTTCACAGCGAAGTGACTTGCGAACTATCCAAGAGAAATATCCAAAAGAATTACAGCTATTCAAAATGACTTAATGTCTAAAAACAGTTACAATATACTGACACCTTCTTATTCTACTTCTTGCTTTCTTTCTCTCTGCCGTCACATGTTGGCTGGAACATCGCGTGATCCAGTCTACTGTGACGTCACAATACTACAATGACACGATAACTAGCATAGGTCTTTGACCTAATGCTGCACAGCCACTGCTCGAGATGCTGTAGCGAAATTGCCCAAGATGACAGATTTTTTCAAGATTACTGAGCAGAGTAGACCTGGCACTAGTACCGAGAGGGATGAAGAAAACTATAGTGTACAAGAAAAAGAAGACTATGACGATCAGCATCAAAGTGATTGTGAATTTCCAGAAAATGTAAGTTGTGATTTACCTGCCAATACGCAACCTTCAGTATCAAAAATAACTGAATCTCAATTTACCCCTATCCCTGATGACCCATGTAAATGGCCTGAAAGTATTTCTGATGCTCAACGATGTGATATAGTAAAGCGTGGACCACATCAACTAATAATGAATTTTCCATATAATAACACAACTCCAAGGCGACGTTTTTCCTCCAATCATTATAAACGTGTGTTACCTAATGGTGAAAGTGTTTCACGGTCGTGGCTAGTTTATTCTAGGGAATCAGATCAAGTTCTTTGCTTTTGTTGTAAGCTATTTGGAAAAACACTAAGCCCCTTTTGTAGTGGTATAAATACATGGGAGGGTTTTTCGAAAAAACTGAAAGACCATGAAAACGACATTTCCCACCAAGAATGCTGCAGTCAATGGATGTTGCTAGCTGAAGGGATAAGAAATTCATCCACTATCGACAAACGCGAGATGAATATTTTTTTCAATGAAAGACGTTTTTGGAGAAATGTTTTAGAGAGACTTATCGACATTGCCTTGTTTCTATCGGAAAGGAATCTTGCTTTTAGAGGATCTGAAGAAGTCTTAGGATCTCCTCACAATGGAAATTTTCTGGGTATATTTGAGCTTTTGGCAAGAAGAGATCCGATCCTAAAAGAGCTTCAAGACAGAATCAAGAATAAAAACACTAAAGATCACTATTTGAGTCCTACCATACAAAATGAACTAATTGAATTGCTAGCGACAGAAGTTGAAAAAGAAAATTTACAGCAATTGAAATTGGCAAAATATTTTTCTATAATTTTGGACTGCACTCCAGATATGTCACATCATGAACAAATGTCTGTCATTCTCCGTTATGTACTATGTAATGAAGAAGCTGCTGTTGTTAAAGAAACATTTTTTGGCTACTTGACAATAAGTGACAGTACTGGGAAAGGCTTGTTGGACGCTTTCTTAGAAAAAGCGACCGAACTGCAACTCGAATTGTCTGATTGTCGAGGTCAGTCATATGATAATGGTGCTAACATGAAAGGAAAACATTCTGGGGTCCAAGCAAGAATGCTAGACATCAATCCCAAAGCTGTTTACGTGCCCTGTGCAAACCATACCCAGAGACGTAGCAGCCGCCCCCCAAACCCCCCAATTGGGGGGGGGCCCAGGCCAACTTTGGGGGCCCAAGTTAGTCTGAAATTGCTTTTTGGCTACGTGACTATTTTCAGTTCAGCAGACTTGTTTACAACCGATTTAAACTGTAGGAAGAAATTGGCTTGTGACATCATAAGTGAATGCAACGTCATTTTATCTCGCAGAATCTAGAATATTTCGATTGATTTTCTGGTAGAATCTTGAATATTCGATTGACGTAACAATGCCGTTGTTAGGCAACAATCATAGAATGGTCTGGAATTCTGTTTGGCTATAAATACCGGGACAATATATATACACTGCAGAGTGCAGATAAAGTATTTTATTGACATTGTATAGAATGAAACGTTCAAAAAGTGGTGCTCAAAAGAGAAAAGAAGCAGCCACTGCTCGAGATGCTGTAGCGAAATTGCCCAAGATGACAGATTTTTTCAAGATTACTGAGCAGAGTAGACCTGGCACTAGTACCGAGAGGGATGAAGAAAACTATAGTGTACAAGAAAAAGAAGACTATGACGATCAGCATCAAAGTGATTGTGAATTTCCAGAAAATGTAAGTTGTGATTTACCTGCCAATACGCAACCTTCAGTATCAAAAATAACTGAATCTCAATTTACCCCTATCCCTGATGACCCATGTAAATGGCCTGAAAGTATTTCTGATGCTCAACGATGTGATATAGTAAAGCGTGGACCACATCAACTAATAATGAATTTTCCATATAATAACACAACTCCAAGGCGACGTTTTTCCTCCAACCATTATAAACGTGTGTTACCTAATGGTGAAAGTGTTTCACGGTCGTGGCTAGTTTATTCTAGGGAATTAGATCAAGTTTTTTGCTTTTGTTGTAAGCTATTTGTATGATATCCTATTCCAAGTCAATAAAGCAAGCAAGATTCTTCAATCGTATGGAGTCTCCCTTCATACAATGGAAACGGAAATCCAGGCAACTGAAAAGTTTTTGCAAAACTATCGCACAACGGGTTATGACAGTGCCGCAACATCTGCTGTTGAAATAGCACAGGAATTGGATATTGATCCTTCTTTTCCTCCGTCAAGAAGTGGAAAGAAAAGAAGATTGTTTGATTACCAAGGTGAAGAGGAACAACGAGCTACTCCTGAACTGAAATTTAAAAGCAACTTTTTCTATCCATTAGTAGACCAGGCTATTATGTCAATAAAGGAACGCTTTAATTTGTTACGTGAGGTTTCTTCCGCCTTTTCGTTTTTGTACACACGAGACAAACTTTTGCTTGTGCAACAAGAAAATGCTCTTCTTACTTGCTGTAAAGAGTTCCAAAAGAAGTTCGGTGACATTGATTCTGATGAAATGAGCGCTGAGCTACAGCGGTTTGTTTTAATTTTACAAAAAAAACGCAATCTCAATACGGCTCAAGACTTTCTGAACTATCTTCTAAAGACTCATTTATTTGAATTGTATCCGAATGTGTACATCGCACTTGGAATCTTACTAACTTGCCCCGTGACTGTTGCCAGCGCTGAAAGAAGCTTCAGCAAATTGAAACTGATCAAAACTTTTAATAGAACGTCTATGACAGACAGTAGACTATCTTCATTAGCGATGTTGTCAATCGAAAATGACTGCGCCCGATCTCTTGATTATGACAATGTCATAACAGCATTTGCGAACAAAAAGATTCGCTCCAGACTATTTAAATGATACTGTGTTTTTATAAGTTTTTCATGTTTTTCAGTGTCATTGCTTTCGTTTCGCAGTGTCTGCATAAATGTCCTACTGAACTCTGGCATCGGTGCCGAATTTTTTATGACTTGCCCCTTCGGTATCGGCATGCTTTATTCTGACATTAGCCTGTTTACTTATGTACAAATTGTGGTGTATTTTCTTAATGCAGCTTTTCAATTTCACACCTCTAAAGTGATATGACCTGTGCGCAGGGGCTCTTGCGCTTACTTTGGGGGGGGGGCCCGAAGTTGGAGTGCTACGGGACTGCACGTAATCTTCTAAAGCTTTCCGATTTAAAATTACACCACAATTACGAAGCATAACAGCAAGAACAGTGAGTACGAAATAGTATGTTTTCAAGGGATACAGAACACTTTTAAAAATCTTTTTGCAGCATATTTCCTGAAGTACACAAAAATTTAATCTATCTCATGATGTCAGTAAGGGACAGGTTTAAATGAATACCAAGATATTTTACTGAGTAACTAAAGTTGATTGGATTACCAGCAATGCACAATTTAGGCAAAAAATATTTCGAAAATAGCACATGAAAGATCATACCCATAAATTTACTAGCATTAAACACAATACAGTTTGTTTCCGTCTACTTAGAACATACATTTACTAAATCTTGCAGACCAATCACAACTTGGAGCAAAACTGCAAAGATCATCTGCATACATCAAATGATTAATGCGCTTGTTTTTCACGATTCATCCAGCCTGAGCTGCATTTAATTTATCTGATAAACCATCCCTACAAAATAAAAATAGATGTGGACTTAAAATCCATCTTGTCGCTCGCAGTTACTCACACAAAATTCCTGAGACGTACTGCAACCCCATCTTACTTTCATGGTCTGATTAGTATACCAATATTTAAGACGATTTACGCATTTAAGAACAGAGCGATTAGATAGCTTATCAAATAATACGTCGTGGTTAACTCTATCAAAAGCTTTGGAGGAATATAGGAAGACTGCAAATACAGAGTGTTACTATTGACGTAAGACCGAGCAGTTTGTTTAAGTGAGAATGTGCATCAATCTGTACTGTGGGATTGTTTAAAACCAAATTGGTTTTCATTTGTGTTCAACAAAGGTTTAATTTCGAGCAAAATAAAGAGTTCGAACAACTTTAAAATAATAAATGCGAGAGCAATTGGTCTGTAATTAGCATAGGGCTACCATGCGTCCTCTTTCAAGAGAATTTGTACTCTTTTTTTCAAAAAAATGAATGGTCCTCCGAAGACACTAAAAAGTATTCTGATGTCCTCTTTTTTACCATTTAGATTAATATAATTATTATAAAGTAAAATTTTGTAAAGCTAAATAAAGTTAAGCAATAATAGCAAAGAGAAAAAGTGAGTTTTCTGATAAACTACGACAGAAGTATCTTTGTTTCAAAGCAATTTTATGATCACGCTAAAGCTGATCCTTATTGAAAAAAGTTAAGGAACCTGCAAAATATTCATTGGCTGAATTTGCCAAATAAATTTGTCTTGTTTATTGTCTATTTCTTTGCCGTAACGTTTGGTGCATATAGCCTAGTGGGATGGTCTTATCCTACTCGCATTTTACTTGCTGATGAAACCAGTCCTCTTTTTTTGTGCAACGAAAATATGGTATGCCTAAATTAGCAGAGCTTGAGATATCACTACTAGGCCTATATGATTTAACTATGGGTAGGCCTACAAGTACTGTTTCATCACATTGCGACACTACAAATGAAAGCACAATAAACATTATTAAAAAATTTACTTATTAGTTCACATATTATTGGGTGGGCGTATCGAAGGTGTTCAGCGTATATTTGGTCTAATCCAAACACTTTCCGAGAGGGAGCTTTAATAACAAAATATTAACGTCATGCGAGGTGCAGAAAAATGTAGACAAACATGAATCATGCACCACAGAGTCAATGAATGAAATCTTTTTTAATATCAGACTGATTCAGATTTAACAACATAGAATAATGCACTTTTCAGAAATTCGCAATTTCTGCTGCACCAAAAACACCATCAATAGCAAAGACATATTGTTTCTTCTTTGCGTTATTCAGGCGTCTCCCCGAATTCATTTTTAATTCCACTATTTAAAGCAATAGCCAAAACATTAGCATTGTTTGAGGCTCTTTTGATTTTGTGAATTCTTAGCTGTTTTTAAACTGCTTTCTGAAGAATTTCATGGTTTCGCACTCATTGGCGTGAAAAGGTTTATCATTGTTTCTCTATTGCGAATACGTTTGTCTAGCAAGTTTGTGGTAGCCAGCAAGTAGGTTGTTCCAACCAGGAATACCATGTAATTAATTGTCTTTTGTGTGATTAAGTGCGTGGGAAGATGACGTTAAACTTGCCTTCATTACGTTGTGATAAAGCTTATTGATTGCAGAGATATTTGATGCATTCAAATAAAATTTTTCCCCACATCGCATGGAATTTTGTGGTAGTTCAATTTGGGAAAGATGATTGTAAATTTGACGGTAGTACCGGTAGTTTCTTTTTTCCTCATTTGAGACTGTTGACCAGTCAACAAAGTGGACAGAAGGAGAACCAACATTTATATTAACTTTGGGCAAGTTTTGACAGGCTAACGCTTAGGAAAGGAAACCATCCGGGTGATGCGTAAGTGTGAAGGAGCTGAAGAAAAGATTTATACAGAACAGAGAGAGACTAATTAGAGGGGCCCCATGAGGAAGCACAGATACAGCGTAAGGCCTTGAGACGTGGGAAAACTTGGCCTTCAGCGAAGATACATGCTTAGAAAAGGAAAGAGTGCGGTCGAAGGTGACCCCAAGAAAAGTTGGAGTGGGATTGAAACGGAGGCGGGAGCCGAGTAAGAGGGGGCTGAACTGGAAGTTAGCTTGGTAGAGATCCACTGACAAGAAGGAGGCCTCACATTTGCTCGGGTTGAGAGGAAGACACCAGTACTCCGACCAGAGCTCCTTGTGTGGCCTCCACCGCAATGGGGACCGAAGGGGAGAAGGACCAAATTTCCAGATCGTCAGCATAAAGAGAGCAGCTGATGGAAGAGGGCAGAGAGGCCGGAAGATCATTGATGAAGAGAGAGAAAAGTACAGGGACAAGAACTGATGCTTGAGGAACACCTCGACAGACTCAAAAGGAACGACTTTTGTGATTTTGATAGACCACACAAGCGCGCCTATCAGAAAGGAAAGATTGAGTCCAATGAGCAAAGCAAGGAGGGAGGCCAGTCGAAATGAGTTTATGGAAAAGGGCTGGATGCCAGACAGAGTCGAAAGCTTTAGAGAAATCGATAGTAGAGAGAATCGTCCGAGAGCCCGGCCTGGGTTTGTTAAACCCATCCGAAATGGACTGAGAAAGGTACAGAATTTGATCAAGTGTAGACCGTCCAGGGCGGAAACCGGCCTGGCGGGGAGAAAGAATGGAATTAGATTCCAGAAAGAAGAGTAAACGGGATAGAATGATGCATTCAAAAAGCTTTGATACGTAGGAGGCGAGAGAGATAGGCCGGAAGGAAGCAGGAGAGTCGAGAGGCTTTCCCATCTTGCGAATGGGAATAATGGAAGATATCTTCCAGATGGAAAGAAAGGAATGCGAAGTCAAGGAAAGATTGAAGATGTGAAGAAAAAAATCCATGCCAGAGCGAGGAAGGTGCTCTAGCATGGGATAGGCAACTTTGTCTGGGCCAGTGGCAGTGGACGAGGAGAAGTTGGAGGCAGCCGCAAGAAATTCAGCTGGAGAGAAAGAAGAGCAAAAAGACGAGTGAGACTTCACAGAGCACGTGGCTCGACGGTGCTCAGTGAGGTAGCCTCTGGCTCTGCTACGCAAGGCCTTTGGCTGAGAAACGGAAAAGTGAGATCTCAGGTAAGCGGCATAGACCAAAACCGAATCCCTGAGAGAAGAACAGTTAGGAAAATTAGGAGAGGAGGAAGACGAGGAAGGAGAGCCAGCGACAGAGCGAAGAAGCGACTGTACAGATTTGGGGTTATATTTGGGTAAAAGAGAAGAGCAAGTCATCTGCCATGCCTCCGCCTTGGCCTTGGCAATGACTGACGAGGCGCGTCGAGAAGCGGTGATGTAAGCCTGGCGATCTTCATCACTTCTGTGAGCGGCAACGAAAGCCTTGCGTCTTTCACTAACCGCTCCTTCCACTTTAGCAGACCATCAGGCTTTAGGAGGGCGTTTGATGCGGCCGAAAGGAATGGAAAATTTGGCTGCATTCAGTGCCAGAGAGGTAAAGAGAGCAGCAGCAGAGGAAAGAGAAAGAGACGAGTATTCCTCTGCAGAGGGACAGGGGGAGTCAATGTAGGAGGTAAAGTCATACCAGCGAGCTTTCTGAAAATTGAAGGAAGGGAGATGCTCGTTGGGGTGAAAGACCGGAGAGAGAGAGACGGATAGAAGAATTGGCATGTAGTCAGAACCCAGGTCCTGAAGCACCTCCCAGGAGCAAAAAAGGGCTTGAGACGAGGGAGCAAAGGAGATGTCAGGAGAGGAGCGACTGCCAGAGGAGCGATGGAGAAGGGTGGATGTGTCAGTGTCATTGAGTGGGAGGATGTCAGAAGAGATGACCCAGTCGAATACTTCCTCCCCGCGGGGGTCGGAAGTACCTCTTGAGTCCCAGAGGGTGTGATGGCAATTGAAGTCCCCCAGAATGAAGAGATTTCTGGAGGAGGGAAGAATGGAAGGAGAAAAGGAGTCGGTTCTGCCATCCGTCGGAGAGGAGCGAATAGGGGGGCGTACACATTAAGAAAAGAGAGGGAGGAGGATTTGTTAAGAGAGATGTTGATCCCTACATAATCAGAGTAGGGATCAAGCGAAGAAAGAGAGGAGGTAGAAAGTTTAGAGAAAGATATGCCCTGCCTGACGAAAATGACAACGCCGCCGCTAGCGTGGGTGGCATCACGAAAGAGAATGCCAGACCGGGAGTGGGTGCGATCAAAACGCAGAGCAGAGAATCCAGAAATCCGGAAAGAGGAAGATGAGTTAAGATTGGATTCCTGGATGCAGATAAGGTCGACAGGATGGGACGAAAGAAAGTGAAGTAGTTCAGTGCTCCTGGCTCGAAGACCTTCAGCATTCCATTGAAGAACCCTGAGAGAGTCAGGGGGGAGGGGAGAAAGGAAGCGAAAAAGGACAGCCAGGAGCAAGGAAAAGTGGTGAGGGGCAGAGGGAGAAGATGTAAAATGGGCGGATGGGGGATAAGAGGTTTGGAGACGAAGGTGGGGCGGGAGTGCAGCATTAGCAAAGAGGGGCCAGATTGTTCAGTGGAGGTATACATGTCGGAGGAGTCCGAAGAGAGAGTCACAGTGTTACGGCAGGGGGAAGCTCCAAGAGTGAGAGCAGCCAAGAGCTCTGAATTTGGAGAGGGAAAGTTGTGAGTACCTTAGATGGACCCATTTGGAGCAGGTGCACCATTGCACTGGCTTGCCCCGCCAGGTCACATTTCCAGAGCACACTGAGCAAGAAAAGATGGGGCCAGGGTTGGGATAAACGTTACAACTCACCAAGAGGAAGCTGTGTGCTGTGTGCTGCCGTTCTGCGGTTGTTCAGGGGGCAGCATAGCGGAAAAAATAAAGGGGAGTGACCGTGGTAACTGGGATCTTCGAGAAGACCAACAGCCATTTCTACTCAACCCAAACGGGGTCGGGGACCGCACCACCACGTTAAAGCGGCTGTTGATTGGTGCAAATTGCATTTGTTTGCACTGTATTACTAGGCCTATGCCTGTAATCTGCCTTCGCTACTCTCCCAGTACTTTGCTTACAGTGCCCTCAAAGGCATATTCAGAAATTTTTTTGGATAAGGCCAACCATTAACTCAGCTCAATATTGCAATCAAGTGAAAGTTAAATGCAAATTTAGCACTAGCAGTAGGAAATTTTTTGTAGATCGAATGTTGAAGTCAATATTTTTGCCCTTTTTTTACTTGAAAAGATTTTTTCGGAGATCAGTTTTTCAAAAATGATTGTAATTTTTTGCTTCTGTCATATCTTTTGAGGAGAGGCTATCGCCTTTTATGCTCTCCGTAAATACGCCACTATATTCCACCACAGTGCCTGCAACCGAATGCGCTTGTAGCCTATTGCGTTTGATTACCTGTTTTGTGTTCTAGCTTAACCAATTGCCACGTCAGCACCTTCTATGCGACCGTGTACAGTTGTATAATTTTGGTTGGCACAGTGGCGCGATCTAGCTTTTAACTGCGCATCAACACCAAGCAAATACATTAGGCTGATTATCAACTACACATGACATTATACATGGAATGCAAACAACTGCATGTAGGCTAAACACAGAAAAGCTATTATGATGGAAGCCTGTAGCCTAATTGCCAGCGTATCCAATTATCCAGTACGCTGTTTGGACACCCGACAACAATCAGTGTGCTTTACAGCTCACAGGTACCTGCAAGTTCACTCTCGCAATCTCTCAAGATCTCAGTTCATCGTGTACTCAATAAACGGAATGCGTTTTCAACAGTTAACATCATTATTTTTTCAAGTGCAACTGGGTTGCTATCACCACTCACACAATACTGTTTACACACATACAATATCCTTTTAGGCAGGTTGGCTTACATTTCAATGTGTTTTGTATGTAATGGTAAATTGACTTTTTGCCATTATTGTTGAGAAGGTACGAAAAAACTTCCGCGTTCTAGCTTGGTTATCCTGAGACCAAGCGTGGCTCAATTCTTTGCTCATTTTTATTTTTTGGCTCAGTCGCTAGTCGTGCACAGCTGTAACTAAGGCTTTATGCACAACAAGAAAATTCTTATCTTATTTCCAACCGAAACTAGAGCCTTACTTTCTATCATAGCCGCTTTCAAGGCGGCGGAAAAGTGAACCACGTCCACCACAAAATTTCCTAGATTAGAATACTAAAATTCCCGATTGGAATACTAAAATATTTTCAAGTAAAATGGCAATGAAACGTCAATCTGGAAAAAACTATTATTTTGGAAGAAGAAATAGGTCCCTGACAAAATGTCAAACTCTTGAAACGGAAAAATGTATGAAAATTTCTGTATCGTTTTATTTCCTCTCAATTTTCTGACTGCAATAGTGGTTGCTGTAACTATCCGATATCCAGCTAAGGAAGTTTAAACTTTCCAAAAAAGTGATAGATATCCAAGGTTGAATAGAGACATCAGAATTTCTGTTCTTGATCACCAAGAGATAAACCACATTAGAAATACGGTGAACCACATTGGAAATACGGTAAACCATGTTGTGTTTTGAAAAATGTCTGAAACGTTGTTTGATTTGATTTCTGATTCTGATCAAGTTGAAGTTGATGTTAAAAGTCATGTGCAACATCCGCTGATGTTCAGTTTTGGCGGCAAACCCGTACCACAGTTGCGCTCAAAAGTTGAAGACCACTCATGGTTTTTTATTTTCTTTGCATTTTGACTCAGAACAACTAATTTGCTTTCGTTCATTTTCACCTAAGCTTTTCTCTGTTTGTTCATTTTTAACTACCCAACACTGAACGCAAAACCAGTCTACAAAAATGCTATTCACTCTATTTTTTTTCAATATTTTGTATGTTCTATTCTATTTTTAACAACTGCAGCCATTTTGTGAGGCATAATATCACAAGATTACAACAGTAACCGAAAATAATTATTGAGTCCACGCAATTTTTTAACAGTCTTCAATTATTCTTTACGGGAGAATGATAATCTGCCACTTTTGGTTTTCATCACATGCCACACGTGTTCAATTGGATTTTAAATCGGATTTTTTCCTGGCCAATTCACCTCATCAGCACTTTACTCCAGCAAGTAATTTTTCACTAGCTTAGACATATAGCATGGAGCACCATCGAACACGAAAATATTGCAATCATGCGCTACCATGTGGATAATTAACTTGCCTTTAAGAATATCCAACTATTTGGAGCCATTTATGGTGTTACCTGGCTGCAGAAAATATAGACCGGTGGTACTATTCGCAGACATTGCCCCCAAATCATGATGCTTGGGGAATGTTTCATAGACCATGATGCTTGGCCGTTTTACGATCTTTATACCTGGAACCAATTGGTCATCTAATAACACGCTAGCAAGATGTGAACTGCTACTGAGTTGAGTCATTGGAAAATAACATTTTTCTCCAAGTTTCAGTTGTCCAATGAAGATGAGCCTTTGCAAATGCCAATCTTTTAGCTTTCGTTGAAGATATGTGAGCAAAGTTTTTTGGTTGGTTCATAGGTTTTGGGCCCCAGCTTCTCCACTCAGTTGCGTTTTGTAGTAGATGTACTGTTTGAACATGAGAGTAACAAAGCAGATCAAAATATTTTACTTGAAAATGTGAGCGAATGCACTACCATCCTTCTCATTGTATGGTCATCCCTAGAGCTGGTGATCTTGGATTCACTAGCCCTGTAAAAGTTGTGAAAACTTCCAATTATCTGAATCTGATGAATTACTGTCTTGCTGAACTTCAGTTTTTCAGATATTTTTTTACCGTCTTTACGTAGTATAACAATTGTTGTCCTTTCAACAGCTGAAAACCCCTCTTTTTGCCAATTTTTCAGCGGCAAAATTTGTGAAAAATAAAATTCTTTTTATTTTAAAGAAGCAGCCGCTCATTATTAAGGGTTGTAATAGACGCATCAATTTTCCTAACTTACTGTAAATATCCAAATTTCAAGCAGGTGGTCAATAACTTTGAGTACGATTGTAGCTTGACAATGCAAAGCTGTATTTATGTTTCTAGAGCATCATAACCCAATAGTCCTCTAGCATAGAAGTTCTTATATTGGGAGAGTGGCGAGGGAGGTTTATGAAGAGGTTGCAGAGCCACGGTGCCTGGGAGGTCTTTAAATAGACTAAATTAAGAAATTTTGACACATCAGAGCCCAATCAACTTTTTTCTTTTCCAAAAAATGTTTTCATATTGCCTCAAAGGGAAATCTAAAAAAATAACAGCTTGAATAACTTGTTTTTCAAAAAATGTGGTCACAAATGAAGGGAGGTATAAATTTTTGCTAGCATTATCCTAGACAGCGTGTCTCAAAAAGTTTAAGAACCTCTGCTCAAGCTTATTTCATAAACTAGGCTATAAATACAATTATTATCTTCTAAAAAAGAACATAAAAGTGTCAGTCACCCATTCATTGATTTTCCTTCTAGCGATGTTTGGTAATCAAAATAAGCTTTAAAGAAAGCTAAATAAATGTTTCAAATGTTGTTTATTCGTTAAGCAACGTTTGTTAGCAACGTTTGTTAGCAACGTTTTTTAGCAACGTTTGTTAGCAACGTTTTTTAGCAACGTTGCTGTTGCTAAGTAATGTCGTAACTGTTTTAAAAAAATCAAATTGAACATAGAATGTTTTATCAATAATTACCACAAAAAATCTGTAAATATTGTTAGGATACTTGGCAGCATCTAATGCTTCAAATCTCTAGTTTTCGCGTAGCCAATTAGTGATTTGAACCCGCCTTGTGTCGCTGTAGTGTTTGTTTCACTTGAAGTATCGTTTCTAGTGATTAGTCGTTGAACTTGGCAAGGTTGACCCTCGAGCGACGCAGCAGTAACTGCCTTGTTGTCACCCTCTGCAGCATTCTTAAGTATACACGTAGCAGGAAGGAATACGTTGTTTTGTAAACCTGCACGTTTGAGTAAAAGACGAAAACTGTCAAAAGAAGCTTGTAAGACACGAAGTCGATCAAGTTGGATAAGTTGTTCTTTTGTTAATCGTCTTTGTGGAGCTGTAGTAAAGAAGGTACTTGGGGGTCAAAATAGTTCGAAATCGCTAACAATGCCAACAACGCCACCACCATCCTATCGTGTTTACTATCAATTGTAATATCTTAATTTCAATTTCGGTTCTTCATCGTCAATACAGGTTTTATCAAAGGATTTGTTCACAAACGTTTAGGTGACAGAAGAGAAGAAGTTCAAACAAGGGCGCGTTTCATCTATTCATTTCTTTGTTAAACAGCTTCACAATAATCTGTCTCTGGTTCCGAGACTACCCCAAGGGTTTCTGTACCACAACCAGTCACAAAATCTATAGCAAAGAATTAGCTGGATTATCCATTTGAGCAGCAAGAAGTAGCAGAAAATCTCGTTCACTTGATCACACAAAATAAAAAGGAGCATTAAGAATTAAAATATATTCTTAAACAGAAACTTGATGGCGCTATTGATCTTAATTGCGTAAGATCATTAAGACAAGGTCACACTGTTGCTCCAAAATTTGCACAGACAATCGACTTGCTTGTGCGACCAAGTGTTATAAGGCAGTGTTCTCAATTAGTGCATCCTCTAATCACAAGCCTGGGATCATGTTCCAGAGTAGCTGTTGCGAATCGTTGGTTCAAATCTTACTCAAAGTCGGTTTTCCCTGATGGTGCTTTACAGTGTTAACATTTTGATTGGTCTTCGTCGATTCTAAGATCCCCAAGCGGAGATAATCCTCGGTTGTATCAACTCTTCCACGCTCCTTTAGGATTAGTCGCCATTTCTGCAAAATGTTTTCAAAAATATAAAGGAAAACTTGAAGCACTGTTTAAATCGGTTGGGAAAGCATATGTTTATTGCCGTTCTCTTATTATTATTAATGTTATCATCATTATTATCTTTATCATTATTAACATAATTATTATCACTCTTATCAATATTATCATTATTATTATCATTATCTTTATCATTACAATTATCATTATCATTATTATTATCATTATTACGACAGCATTAATAAGCAAATTAAATTTACAAATATTTTATAAAAAATTATTAATATTTTTATGATATAAATGATAGTTTTGTTTTTGTAAATACAATATTTGATTGTCCAATTAGATACAATATTGTCATTTTCGCAAACAAACAACGCCCAAAAATCAAAAAGTATCAACTCTGAACCACTTAGTCCAATGGATGGAGTTCATTTGAAAACAACGATTAGTTTATTGTTGAAATAACATCTATGGTCGCTTCAAAATTTCCGGTCCTGTTGGCACAACGCATTGCTGTCTCAAGTACTTTAACTACTAAGAGGAAGTGCTGCAAGAGATCAATAATGTAGTCATGATGAAGTGTGATCGCACAACCATGCGATCATTATCGCCACTTAACGGCACTTCAACCCACTCGCCACGCTACTATTCAAACCAAAAATCCAAATGAGTTTCCAAAATCCTCTACCTAACGAGATACCAGAGATTGACATCCAGGTGACCTATTTGGTAACTTGGATTTTTCTGAGGCAAAAACCAAAATGGGTAACCGACAGTTTGAGCACTCTGCGAAGCGGTGTGGAGAAGTCGTTACTTACCACAAACGAAACAGTTTTTCCTGCACATGTTAAGCTGTCGGTTGGTAATGCATGCCATAACGCTGTATGCTCCGCTGATGACGCCACAAAAGCAGAAACGGCAGCTGTTTGGAGATTGAGTGCATACATATAATTTTAAATACTACACGTCAGGTCAAAATAAAATAAAACCACAACAGCTGTTTCGCCAAGCGGCTCATCAGGTGACAACTGAAATGAAAATATAATATAAAACTTAACATAAAAGCCTAAACACTGCATTACTGCCAATGATACTCTGGTAATTATAACGATGCATCCAGATACAAGCCAGATGGTTATTACAAGCTACTCGACAAATGGGGTCTAAACAAGGTGGAAGACTAACTACAGGCGGTCGTGAGTAGTGATACTAGTTTGGTAAGTAAAGTGCTCTACAGCGCAGTGCTTGGAGCTTCAATATCAAAAAATTACCATTTGGATATATCGTTATAATTATCAGAGTATCATCGGCAGTCATGCAGTGTTTAGGCTTTTATGTTAATTTTTTTATTTTAATTTTATTTCAGTTGTCACCTGATGAGCTGCTTGGCGAAACAGCTGTTGTGGTTTTATTTTACTTTGACCTGACGTGTAGTATTTAAAATTATATATGGAAAGCTCTAACTTTGATTGTTATCGAGCACTGTACCAGCAAAGTGAGACTTTCTCTCCTGACACACACACACACACACACACACACACAAGACGTAAATTAAGTGCCTGATGGTTGCTAATATATAAAATCTGAGGTTGCACACTTATTGATATATATATATATAAACATATGCATGCGCATATTGAGCTCAGAATATTCTAGCTTAATGATTCCCAACCGGTGGCCCATGTGCATTCTGCAGCGGTCCATCAAGAGGTCCTTCCATGGAAACAAATTATTTACCATAAAATGCTTATCCTGTGAACTATACGTGAGCCCATCTGTCAATTTTCAACAATAAGCTTTGTTGAAAATTAGGATAAGACTAATTGCTAGTCAGGCTTAAAGCCCTGTTAAGGCTAACTGCTAGTCAGGCTCAGAGCTTAGGAACTATAGGCTAGTTGCAATGGTTATCTAAATCAATTAAATTAAAATTCTTGTACCTTTTGCTTTTTAGCATGATATATATGACTTATCATTCTTGTTGAACCTCCAAGTCTTTGTAGACACTGCAGCCCAAGCCAAATTCGTTGCTCAAATATCATTGAGTTTTTGAAAGTGTTGCAGCTTAGGCTTACGTGAGGAAGTTGGAGTTACTTTACCTAGGCGGTGTAAATTAGCTTTCAGAGATCCACCGGCTCAAAAACGTTGGTAATCATTATTCTACTTGCTCTAGAAGACTCTTGCAAAAGCAGCAATAGGAAATGACTATGATATCATAAGTTCAAACTTGCAGTTTTACAACTGTCAACTGTCAAATGCTGCATGACCATCACAGTGACATTCTTACAGTCTAAATGCTGTAATCAAGTTTAGCTAAATATAGGTTCCAAGTTACGTAACATCAAAATAATAGTTTTTGATGTTACGTAACTTGGATGCTGCTACAAATTATTATTTGTGATAGATTTTATTAGAACAACATAGGCTAAACGATTCTCTTGGGTTCATTATTCCAAAACATTTAAAAAATTTTGAGTTTCTTCTGAGTGCGAAGTTTGAGCTTTCGTTTGAAATGTATGAATTGTGGGAGATATGATTTGCGGGAGAGCCAAAAAGTACAAACGGACAAGATCAAAGACACATGGGCATGGTCAAGAACTCGTAAACACATAGATTGCGTCCTTCTTGAGAAACTTTCAGCTTTTTTTAAGAAACCGTTTACAGGTTCTGAAAACAGTCATCAAGAGGGGTGAAAACAAGAAGACCAAGGTGCTAAATATTCCCCCACCTAGCCATGTTGCATAAAGTCATACGCCCAAAACAACTTTCTTGGGAAAATTGAGTAATGACATTTTTTTCATTTAAAGATACGTCTTTTTATTTGGAAAATTCCATTAAATTGTTAATCTTTTTAAGTGCAGACACTCACAAGAGTAATCCGTAAAATGTTTGAAGACTTTTTCAAGACTAAAACGTTTTTTGGCAAGCCTCTTTTCCTTACAATAATCCTAGTTGTACGGCTGTCATCAAGATCTCGCGGTATAAATTGTAGGCAATAGATGGGGTCGTGTTTTTAGTAATGGTATGTTTCAGCTCCTCAAAAAAAGGAAAGCAACACCGATTTTTTCCTTAGCCGACACCGAAAGTAAACGCACTCAAAACAACCCGGCTGCTAACTTGTGCCACACAGGTACTTGTTGTAGCCATAATTTGGACTACATTTACGATCCAGCTTCAAGTGTAGATGATATTTATGGTGATTGCGACAGCAGGGTTACAAGGGAACGCTATTTTAATGACACGTTTTTGAGGACAACGAAATTGTCTTCTTTTTACAGGAAAAACTCTTAAGAAAATCATTTTTTGGAGAATGATTTCCAAATAGTGGTGAACTTATGCTGACTTTCTTTTTTTTGAGAGAATACTTTTGAATTTAGAAAAACACGTTTTATTAGTACAGCGGCTTTTAAAAAAGCTTAACATGAAAAATTGGCAGCTGGATACAACTTGCAGTTTGCGCTAAAAATCGTTGCCTAAAGATTGCACCTACATGTCTTATTACTGTGTATCAGGCAATTCTTCGCCAAACAGCCATCTATCTTGTGTGCTTCTCATTTCCAAACAGTTAGATGAATAGTTCGTCACGGCAAACGAACAAAATTTTTTATTTACTCAAATTTTTGAGTGTGTCTAATTTCGACGAAATCACATTTTTGTTGTACAAAACACAATAAGTAGAAAGAAACTGCAAATGAAAAAACTCTCGTGCTTTAACTGATAAAGAGAATGTGTCTTTGTGATTGTACCAGCCTGAGATCTTGGGTTCTAATAAATAGTCAGTTTATCAATTAAAGCATCCGACGATGTCATTAAAATAACGTTCCTTCGTAACCCTGCTGTCGCAATCACCATAAATATCATCTACACTTGAAGCTGGATCGTAAATGTAGCCCAAATTATGGCTACAACAAGTACCTGTGTGGCACAAGTTAGCAGCCGGGTTGTTTTGAGTGCGTTTACTTTCGGTGTCGGCTAAGGAAAAAATCGGTGTTGCTTTCCTTTTTTTGAGGAGCTGAAACATACCATTACTAAAAACACGACCCCATCTATTGCCTACAATTTATACCGCGAGATCTTGATGACAGCCGTACAACTAGGATTATTGTAAGGAAAAGAGGCTTGCCAAAAAACGTTTTAGTCTTGAAAAAGTCTTCAAACATTTTACGGATTACTCTTGTGAGTGTCTGCACTTAAAAAGATTAACAATTTAATGGAATTTTCCAAATAAAAAGACGTATCTTTAAATGAAAAAAATGTCATTACTCAATTTTCCCAAGAAAGTTGTTTTGGGCGTATGACTTTATGCAACATGGCTAGGGGTGAGGGTATTCAGCACTAGAAGTGGATTGAAGAATCTTGGGGCCTGAGGCAAGTATTAATAATGGGTACCTTAAATGCCCTTGTTCTCGATGGCAACCTTTTTTCATTATATCAAAGGGATAAAATAGCTCATTGTTTCTCCCAAATGAGGTGATGATCTTTTCTTTTTTATGAGATTAGGGGTTTTAACACTAAAATTTTGTACAAGTCTGAAAAGGGAGGTTTAAAACGGGAATCCTGAAAAGTGGGATTGAGGCGACCGCCTCAATTCCCTAATCCTAAATTCCCCACCGTTCAGCACCTTGGTCTTCTTGTTTTCACCCCTCTTGATGACTGTTTTCAGAACCTGTAAACGGTTTCTTAAAAAAAGCTGAAAGTTTCTCAAGAAGGACGCAATCTATGTGTTTACGAGTTCTTGACCATGCCCATATGTCTTTGATCTTGTCCGTTTGTACTTTTTGGCTCTCCCGCAAATCATATCTCCCACAATTCATACATTTCAAACGAAAGCTCAAACTTCGCACTCAGAAGAAACTCAAAATTTTTTAAATGTTTTGGAATAATGAACCCAAGAGAATCGTTTAGCCTATGTTGTTCTAATAAAATCTATCACAAATAATAATTTGTAGCAGCATCCAAGTTACGTAACATCAAAAACTATTATTTTGATGTTACGTAACTTGGAACCTATATTTAGCTAAACTTGATTACAGCATTTAGACTGTAAAAATGTCACTGTGATGTTCATGTAATAGTGGCCATTCGTACGATGAGTCTTTGCGATTGCACTAGCCAAAAATTTCGAATCTTAAAATAGGAGAAAATGACGTCCTCGGCTGCTTTAATTGATAAATCGCTTATTTTGAGAACCCAAAATCTCAGGCTGGTGAAATCACAAAGACACATTCTCCTCATCAGATAAAACACGAGAGTTTTTTTCATTTGCAGTTTTTTTCTACTTATTGTGTTTTGTGCAACAAAAATTAGACTCCCTCAAAATTTGGTCCCTTTGCTGTGACGTACAATTCATCTAACCGTTTGAAAACGAGAAGCACACAAAAATAACGCACCTGAATATATTTGTGAAGCTATTTTTGAACGCATGTGAACACATTCCTTTGCCGCCATGACATATTCTTTGGGTGACACTTCTCGATTTTTGGTCGAGCATTTTGAAAGCCGCTGTGGGTATCACGTATTCTAGTGACGCCATTTATGGTGATTGGCGGCAGTTATTATATTTTGCGCTCATTCGCATCTTTGAAGCAAGATTACGTCACTGTTATAGCTACGCATGGTTGCCTTGAATATGCGTAGATTGCAAAATTCTTTCAACCTTCGGCAGTTTATCTTTCATGGAACAAAAATCGACAACAACAATCATTTGCGAGCTATTAAAGCTAAAATTAGAGTGCTAACGGCCCTAAGGTAATTATTACCGTTCTATTAAACCAATTCAGAAAAGTTCAAAAGTTATGTTTTTTTTTTTTAATTAATCATTTGCGGTTTATTTTCAAGCCGTAATTTTTACAAGTCATTCAGTTTGACATTATTTTCGAGATGTGTTGATAGCTACTCATAAACAGATATTTAATGTTGTAAATTACAGAAATTTCGGATTAATCTGAAACTTACAAATAAAAAAGATTTTTGAGCCTCAAAACAGCAGCCAGGACTTTCGTAAAAATCAAAGAATTGCAACCACACCGGTAATAGTGTTTTCGATCGAAGATGCTGTGTTTCATTTTAAAAAGGTTTTAGCTATTTTGGGGCCAAAGGACCATGGTTTTGGGGCTTCAATAATTTTATCTCCCTGTTTGTTGCTTCTCTGTTGCCCTATGATTTTATAAAAATGACTAATTTCTTTTCCTGTGGCGAACCAAAGATCAAGCGAGTTGAAAACAAACTATGTATCTTTATCCTCCGGTTACGGAAAAACCTTAGCAGTTATTCTCAGATAAGCTTGTGTTCATGAATCCGACCAGCTTCGGAGTTGGCAGTACTGGAATGCAACAACAACAAAACAACTAGAATGCACCAAGTTGCGAGTTATCAATAATTCCAAAGTGGCTGGTGTATGTTCGTTTGAAACTTGAGATATGTTAACAATCGTAATATTTTAGGCCGCCAAATTTAAAGGTGTGTAAAATCGTCATAAGTAATGAATCTCTATTAGGCTTACAGTAGACCATAAGAGACTTAATCTTTAAATCTCGCTTTAAAAAAACGCACCCTGATAGTTACTTCATGTAATAAACTTTTGCAATTTTCATATGTTGGTTCCATCTTAGTATGCTCTTTTTTATATCAGTTAACAAATAGCTATATCAATTCTGGTAATGGCAGTTTTTGTTCTTGTTTTTCTAAACTGCTTATGGCTTAAACTGCTTGACTCAATGAACATTAATGGCTTCTTAGAAGCCTTACTTTCCAGAAACCAAGCAATGTATTTGTTTTTAGTTTTCTTTTGAATTCTGCGAAATAAAATACAGGTTGCGGCAAAAGCAACGTCTTTTTTGTTAATTGAATATTCTAGTTTCTGCTTCAATTCCTTTTTACCTCAGAATTACCCCTTTTTTATCTGAGTTTTTCGAAAATGAATTGTTTTTTTATCTCAGAAATTGTTTATTTATTAAAAAAATTAAGGAAAATGAGATCATGCGGTCAACGACGGAACAAAGAATTTTATGCGAGCAATAAAGCTGATCTGCTGAAAAAATTTCGATATTATCGTTGAAATGTGTCAAAAGGTTTGTAGAAGTTTTGCGGGTAAGGTCCAACGTTGCATTGAACATGAGGGAGGCATTTTGCACATGTCAAATAAAATTTTATTCAAATTCACTCATATTTGATAAATTTCATACGTAATAAATACAAAAAGGGCGTTACTTTTGCCGTTACTAGAATGATTAGTCATCAAATAATCTTAACCAAAAAGCAACTAGACACAGTGATGAAATTGGGGAAAGAACTCGCGTAAAGCGAAGAACTGTGACGTACATTTTTCAATTGAAAGAGGAACAGCAAAATCAAGTAAATACGAATGCTAGGACATTGCTTTGAAATGAGTAATCATGTTTTTTGGCCTGTTGCTAGCGTTTGGTAACCGTAATCTCGGTCTTCAGGAATTTTCAGAATTTAGTGGCGAGTTCCCCTGCAGTTTTCCTGTTTTATGAATAAAAATTTCTGGTATTTCAACAAAGAACATCTCACAGCATTAATTAACACCACTTTGCAAAAAGCTATTATTCAAGTTCTTTGTCCGCCACCCGCTTTCTTTGAGTGGACGTAGACCCAGCCCGTAACGTGGCCCAAAGGAGGACTTCTCCCTCCAGCCAAGATTATACAACTGGGCCCAATTTAATAATAAACAATTTGATCAGAATCCTAAGTGATATTTGATTGTAGCTACCACTATCAATGTGCATTGATTGAGCAACATCCTCCTTTTTTTCAGCTTGCGCTGCTGGTTTGGCCAGTGGGTAAGGAACTTCTACATCTAACTCCTCATTGGCTTAAGCGTCTCCTAGTCTGCAGAATTTGAAAATTAAATTAGTTATTTGCAAAATCAGCTGAATTTATCCAAAAAAAATATTTTGAAATAGTTCAATGTCTTTATAACGTATTTTGTCATTGCTAATTGTGAGTTACGCAACAGAACTAACCTAGTTTTTTAGTGGGATGATGATGCCTTTTCGGGAAGATTTTCCAGATTTTTAGATTTAATTTTTTTGAATTTTTGGTTCCACAAAAATTTAAAAAGTAACTTCGTACTTTCTTGTCTCATCGCTTGGCAGTTGAATTTCTTCTGCTCTCTTGACATTAACCATACTCAAGAACATAGGTCCTTCCACCTTTCCCCTCGGCATTTCCATCTACCCGTCACACTACAATTTTTAGGCTGCTTTTATACTAGATCATCAATACATGACCAGCTTCAGAGTGTTACCAATAGCGCTAGCGCAGTGTGTTTTTACCAAAAGCAATGAAAGCAAAAGCAAAGTTTTTACCAAATTTCTATAAAGTGTCTTTCCCCGAAACAAAACTCGGAAATCTTTAATTGCTACCTAGTAAACTACAAATTTGTTCTTTCAAATGAGTTCCTTATAGCGCTGAATGTAGCCAAGCAAAGCACACGACTAAACAGATTAATGCGAAAGAAAAGCTTATTGCATAGGCATGAAATAGTAGTGACCATTTTTGTTCAATTTTTGCATTTGCTGGTTTCTTTAATGGCGCAAAGAATTTTTGCTTTAAAACAAGTGACAATAGAACTTTTGAAAAGTCCAATTTTTTACAAGCAGTCTGTATCACCTGGTAATCTTGTTTTACGGACTGTATTTATTCTGTAATGTTGTAAAATAACATTGTCAAAATGACATTATATTGAAATTGATATTTCACTGTAGTTGAAATTGATCTATTTTTAAACTTTTTGTCGGAACTTAATTTGACATTACGTGGGATTTTCAAAGTGACTATATGTTTATCATTGTTGTATTACAACAAAAAGCGTCTTTCAAAACGACCATAAACAAACACCGTAAGTTTTATATAAGGAACAAACTTTTATCGCTTTCAAAACACAGTTTTTAAAATCAGTTTACAGGCATGTAGTTACGGCATTTTAAATCATATTTGGCCATCGGAAGTTCTAATTTTTCCGCAATTTTTTGCTGATTTCACTTGATGTGCCTTTGAAAAGCAATTTAAAAACCGGTTACACGCAATATCAGATGTTTCAAGATGTGATCTGCAAAACTATCTGAAAACTGAAATTTTTCGAAGCTGTTTTCATCAAAACACAAGGCGAAAATTACGTTGAGTAGAGCAAAGAGCATTGTGATTTATTTGGGTCTTTATTCTAACTGAAAGTCTTTTTAAAGAGTGGTATGCTGCACGAATTACGACCCTTAAAACGTGATGCAAAAGCATGTTGTTGGTGAAAGATACTATGCAGTGGCGTTGCTAGTGTATAGCTAACTAGGCCACGAACCCCTCAAATTTCCAGGACCCGATCAAGATATTAAGCTATTTTTGACAGAGCCTCGATCTCGAAAAAAGTCACCTACAAAGCGTCCATCTCCCAATAGCTTATGAAGCAAAACGACGAACAAAAAAGTCGACTAAAAACTATAGTCCGTTCCAAAATTATTCTGGCTACACCAATATAGACAGCCCATTGCACAGCATCCTCAACAATTTGTTTAGCTTAGTAGAATTTGAAGTTGTGCTGAGGTGCGCAGCACTTTTTGAATGCAAGCATAATTTTGAATTGCTCAAAGAAGATATTTTAAGTTCAATTTAAATCAATGTTGGGAAAAGTGTTTTAAATAATCATTTATTATAAAAACGAATTTATAAAAAATCTACAACTAGACAAAAAATGGCCAATCAATCAGTTAGATAACAAAAGGAATCTCGATAGAAGATTTTAGAGGCCTCGCATTAAGGGAAACAACAACCACCAGGTATTCCTTCGGAGCCCTTTCTAATTACCGTATATGTTAACAGAAGAGATCTCCAGGTAAATACTCACGAGAGGGAACTTCCGTTTCAGTTGCGCTACTGCGCATCGGCCCTCCTGATCACGTAGGATTGATGACAGCATGGAGGAGCTTGCAAGAACAAGCTTAATTCCCAGAGTAAGGCCAAGTAAAAATTGTTATTTGGAAATGATTTTAATTCTATTGCCCATTCGTGCTTCCTTGTATTTAAAAAGCGAGATTTTCAAAACTGTCGTTGATTGCTTGCTGTGTGGTACGGTATGATGTTGGTGATCATTTTTGAGCAAATTTTTCTATTTTACCTGAAAGTTAAACAAAATGTTTTTTCTTTTGTGGCGTTGTTGTTGTTGTTGTTGCTGTTAAGGTTGTTATTGTCTTCAACCTTCCTCTTTCTTGCGCTGCAGACTCGGCATAAAACGAACAAGCAAGTTAACCCCCAAATCAAATCAAGATTAGGATTGATTGATTGGCTGTTTGCAGTTAATATTAGACGGGAAGTCTATTTTGAAGCAGTCGATAACAGAAATATTGCAGATCGGCAGTCCTATTATCAACTAGGCCAGGGGTGTCAAACTCGCGGCCCTCGGAGCCTTTCAATGCGGCCCGCCAAATGATTCTAAAATTCTTAATAAATTTCGGCAGTATTGCAACGTTTCATCTTCGAAGAAAAGTGTGAACCCCTTAACACAGGCGACACTTGAGAGGTACAGAGACTTTTTTTTATTTGGAGATCAACTCCACTTTGTGCCACAGAACTCGATTTCTGATTAACGATGCCTGAAGAAGGGCGATGATGTGGAGATGCTGGAAAGGTTGACTTTTTCTTTCGGAGATCGACCTTGCTGTGGGCTACATTACAGAGACCGTCGCCCGGAGAAGTAGTGATCTCCAAATCGAAAACATCAAGCGGCCCTCGGCACGATTACCAACATGCAATGTGGCGCCCAATAGCCCACGAGTTTGACATCCCTGAGCTAGGCCGTCTGGCTGTGGTGGAATTCGGTAGTAGCATTTTCGGATTTGCTGAGTGAGCAGCTTGACGGTCTTGGTTTGTTTTTTTGTTCAAAACTACGTCCCATGGTTTGAAAATTCTCGTTGGCCTTGCTCTGCTTAATATTTGTCTAATGAATGTAGTACTTGCAGTGTCACCGTCATGAAGAAAGCGAGAAAAGTGACTTCATTGGTTTATGATGTCATGCTGCCGTCAGAAATATGACACTTGAAGACTAAATACAACACATGATACCCCACTAGTCTTTTCCAACATAACTATGAAAGTATTGTTCTAACTTCGAACGATAAGCGATAACTCTATAACAAAGATATCATGGCATAACTTAAATATAGCTTGTGACAAGATCAAAATTGATGTCATAACAATATAAAAAGAAGTTTTGAAACAAACGGTATACTGTTGTGGCTGAGTTCACTGTCGGTCAAAACTGTGCAAAAATGCAGCGACAAGCTGATGTATGCGGCAATGCCCACGAAGTGCCAATTCAATGGACCTCACCGATAACAGTTGGTTGTAAAAGCTAAGAGGAAATCTTCACAAAGAATCCTTTCTGAAACAAAAACTCAGCGCTTCAGCACAAATTGCAAAAGTGGCCAATACGAAGCGGACCAAGTTACATGGTTTGCTCTTTCCCTTGGAGGTGCCACTAAATGCGTGCTAAAAACCACCAAGCAGAAGAAATAATGGCGAAATGCATTACTAAACATACAGTCATAGTGGCATTTAGGAGTTGGTTTTAACTAACAAAATAAAATATACAGTTGCATAAGCGTAATTTTCATGCTTAGAAATAAAATATCATCATAGTTTTTGATGTTTTTTTAATGCTGCAATTTTTTTAGCGTCAGGATCACAACTGAGTAAATTTGGGTTCAAATTTCATTTTGCTCATTAATCCTATTGCTGAGCACTAAGTACTGGATCAAAAATACCACTTTTAAAGTCTTTGGTATGGCTAAACAAGCCAATTGAGCACACGTCTACCAATTGTAAGGTGGAAACTCTAACCGATTTGCCACAGTGTTTGCTGATATAAAAAAAACTTCTCAGAAATAAGAACATAAGAAACCCGACATCTATAGATTTTTGAAAAGCAGTGTGATTTTAACTTCGGACGAACCCAAGAGTGATAACGAAAAAAAGATTTCTGGTACGGTTTGTCTAAAGTCAAAAGGGAAAAGGGAAGCTTTCCCCTTTTCAAAATTTAAGATAATTGTAGCGCTCGTTTGTAGCGTTGTCGAGGGAGTGAAATCGTCCGTTTGAACTGACGACGATCGACTGGTAATGCGATCAAGTCTCGCAATAACTGGGTTGTATGCCCTTGAAAAAGGCACTTAGCAATGATTTCCTCTGCTTGAAGAATTACAGCAAGAAGTAGGGGTTTCAACAGCAACACTAAGCAATTGAATTGGAATGTGGAAACTCCGAGGCAAGTCTGGAGAAAGGTTTTGTGTCGCGGCTTCTGTTCTGCGAGTCTGAAGAAAAAAGCGCAGGAAATAGCTGAACAAAAAATGTACACTTTGAGGATATAAAAGAATGAATAAATCTTACTTGTTATTGCTGGTTTGTAGATGTCATAAAAAAAAGAAATCAATTAACGCTTATGGACTGGCAGAGACAACATGGAATAGCTCCAACTGGTTCTGTTCCTTTAACAGCTATGTTTTTCGATTCTTTGCAATGTTTTTTGTATAGTAAAACTCGGTTCGTGATTACCACCCATGATAGCGAGATCGCTTTAATGCAGTCTCGCGTATTTCTCAATTTGTAAGATTGCATTGTTTACTGCTTCATATTTTAGAGGACTTTTCTGCGTTATCACGACAGACAAGGGCCAAACGAATTCAGCTTTGCGTCATGCCACGTTGACGGCTTGAAAATTTGTAAGTTTTTCTTCGCAGGGGCTCTGTTGCGAAGCGTTTTATGGCCAGCAAATCCCATCAACAGGCAAGTTTTTATTGCTTTTAAGTTTACATTTACGCAGAAGTTTTGGTTGCAGCACTCAGGAACAGATTTACGCAATTGAGAAACTCATCAACCTTTTCTATGCTAGTAATAACGATTATTAATCATTATTTCTGTTTGATAAACATGATTTACAGCGGATTTAATTGACTGACTAATAAATGTTAATTGATGAATTGTCACAACATTTAAAGGACAGCAGTGGCTGAATTGAGATGAATCTTGCGTATTTCCTTGGTATCAAAATTTTGAAGCTTCTTTGTCGCGACTTTAGTTATTCTGAGTCAAGTCGAAGTCCAGTGGTTTATCGATTTGAAAAGTGAGGGATTATGTAGAGGGTAAGAGGAAGTCGTCTACGATCCCTCCCAAATGTATTTCCAAGCACTTTACAATTTAAACGAAAAGAATCATGATAGGAATTTGAAGAGGTTATTTTACCCGCCCAGTGACGTGATTAGGGGGAAGTCAGCTCCGACTGAAAGTATTTTAGAAGGGTGATTTTAAGGGCACAAACAAAATTGGAGTAATTGTGTTTGGAGATCTTTGCAATTTGGGGGTAGACGTATCTTGTTAATATCGCAAAAATGTTTTGAAAAAAGTAGACTCTTGACTCACGCAAAAAGTTTAAAATGTGTCCTTGAATTAGTAATTGATTCTGCTCCTTTTTAAATATAGAAAAGCAATATGATCTGTTGTACGCAGAGATTTTTTGGCCAGTCTGACAAAAGATATGCAAACAGAGTATGAGCTCATACGCATGAATGAATACTGTGCAAGGTGTTAGATTTGCTATTTTGATATGATTTTGTGGCGAGACCATGCATTGGGTTTTGCAGCATGTAGCATTATCTTCTAATTTCCTTATTTCTAGCTATTATGCAGTTTTATTCCTATCTTTAGCGGAGCATTTTACGTGAAGGTTGGATGAGGCCATTGCTTGAAGTAACTGTTGAAACAAAATCGGTTGATTTGTAGTTTTTAAGCCATTTTGAGAACCAGAATTTGATCTTTAAACAGCTTTGATGTTGCAAACGATCTAGCGAAGATTTTTGAAGTAATTTCCAACGGTTTTAACCCTCTGCAAGACATACTAGACCACCATTCGTGAGCAGAACAGCAAAAAATCTTGACAAATATAGAAAGGTCAATAACTAAAACGATATCATGTGTTGGAAAGAATTTTAAATCGTTGTCTGCGCCTGGCACCTAAGATTTAAAAATCTTTAAACCTGGTAATTTTATATTATTTATTTTTCATGTTGCAAAGAGTTATTGTTTTTGAAAATCGCTTTTGCGACCTTTAAAAGATCTTCTTGACACAAACATGACTTAGTGAAGTAGTCTCACGTGATCAACCGGTTGCTACATTTGCCTGGCATAGACAAAACATCTGCAAAAAGCCGTTTAGCGTGCATTGTCTGTTGTGATGTAGCAATCATCATTTCCAAAGCTAATCATAGTGGAGCGTACACTTCAAATAAACGTCATTTCTAGATCATTTAAGCCTCTCAAATTGTAAAAAGTGTGTCGGTAGTCGTGAAAAATAAGGCTACTTCAGTTAATATCTTTTCTATCACTGTGGTCTCGATGCCATTTTATAGCTAACGTTAAAATCGTGCTTAGAGGCAGACGTGTTCTAATCATTAATTATAACACCATTAGGTACTAAATATATGTTATTGCCGTAATTGTGTTTTGATGCACTTTACGCGCTTCAAAACAGTCTGAAAAACTTGTTTTTTTTTGCTAAGAACTTTCTTTTGAAAGCCAGAATAAATAAAAACTTTCTGCTTTATCATAATGCAACAAGTGTTTTCTCGATAGGAAATTACATTTGAAAAGATCAGAAAAGCCTTTTCAAAATATACAAAATATGCGATGCTCTCTTACGTAATTACAGCCTATTTATAACTAAGACCATACCCGCGAAATTTGTGACACGTTTTCGCTGGCGTAGCTATGGGGAAGGGGGTGTGGAAAGGACGAAAGAGGACATGGGGACTAGTACCCAGTAGCCTAAATTTTCTGAAAGATTTGCGAAACTGGGGACGATGAATTAACATTCTCCCTTTCGAAAGTACAAAAATGTTGTTTACAATTTCATATTTCTATGTCTGTTTTTGTAAACCAACGCTGACCAAAGCGCGGCCTTTGAGTCTTTGAATACGGCTCTTGTGACTAATGTTGTATTTGTGTAGAGTGATGTAGTGTGGAGGAGTGTAACCTGCTGTGCGGCACGTTAAGTTTTGTGGCTGGGGAAGGGCTATAATGCTTCATTTCGGGCTTTGAAAATAACGGTCGCCAAAATATAAAGGTCATCATCCATCATTTGGACGGAAAATGCTTCAATTCAAACTTAGCACTGCGTAGCCGCTCTCAATGATGGCTTCTATCGTTTTTGGCTCTTTAGTAAAGAAGGTGTGGCTACCCCTGTTCCAAACCCTTTTATCGACGTCATGACAATCTGCGAAATGCAGTTATTTTTAGTCTTGTAAACTGGCCTCAAACAGACTGTTGATGATGCTGCACTTTACAACACTGTAATACTTTGAAAAACGTTGTTTTGCCCTTTGTTGCTGGTAATTTGTCAATAAATTCTTGACAAATAGAACTTGTTTTATTTAGCTCTTCTGGTTTGGCGCATTGTCGAGATTACTTTGTCCACATCAAAGCCTATTCATAGGTACACGAAATTTGTCTTGTAATTAATCTTGAATTTAATTAAATTTTTCTATTTTAGTTCAGTAATTGAGGGGCCAAAGTTAATTAAGCAAGACGATCGATCAAGTTCATTGTTGATAGAAATAGATTTCTCAAGAAGTTAGGTATATATGTGATGATATTTTAAGGATTCAACATCCATTTGTTTTCAATTTAATGTAATTGAAATTGTTTAATGCAGAGTCTGCTAGGGTTGCGTCATAGAAAAATCTCAACAAAGTGTTTTTTGGAGGGCAGGGGAGAAGAATAAATTTTTTAATTAAATATTGGACAATATTTCCCCAAATTGTAAAAGTTGTTCTTTTCTCTTTCCTGAATGACAATTTGTTTGCTGGAGAGGAAGGAGATTTCTATGTGTTTTGTGCGATGCTGTTTGACCTAGAAGATCGCTCTAAATTTGTTGTTGATTGGACTGTAATGAAGATCCTCGCACTTCCCCGCTCCGGATCCTTCCCTTTCCATAGCTCAAAATTTTTTTCTGTGTAAATTGTCCTTTCGCTAAGAGCAGAAAAATTGCTTTGGCAAATATGAACGCCTGGTTTACAACTATCCAGGGGGTTGTAGTCAAGTGACATGTCTGCTGTTTTTCTGACGAGAAGCGAGAGAGAGAGAGTGAGAGAGAGAGAGAGAGAGAGCAAAGTTTGAGCAGAAATGGAAGAAATGACGAAACAAAACTGTAAATTCTATTCGCGGAAAAGCAAATAGTTTGCATGCTATTTGCCAATTAACGTAATAAAGCTTTTGAAAGCATTTTAGTTTCAGATTAACTTTGATATCAACACTTGACGGCTTCGCCAAGGCACGCTCAATACATGTTTTCAAGGAGGCCAGCATTACACAGGAACAGCCACAAAAACAGTTAGGAGACAAATTTTGCTAAAAATTATTGGTATTTTAAAAGAAAAAGTTTTATTAAATCATAACTTTTTAATATACATTTGCTTGCTGTCTAAACAAATTTTTGCATTTAAGTTGCTTTGGCTGCATTTAAAACACTTAAAGTCAGTTAATCAATTCCAAATCTCGAAAAAAAGTTGCACAAAATTGTTACCAATAGCAGCAAAAAATATTGCTGTTTCACTTAAAAATAGTTTAATAGGTAAATTTTGATAGCGTGGGACATCTTTTCGCTTCTCAAAAGCTAGCTTGATATAAGAATCGAATCAAAACTTTAGGAACTTGGTCCCTAAATGGCCATCTTCCGGCAACGTATTTGACAGAGAGTGAACCATGAACACGGTTTTTCCTAAAAAATTCAATATTCTATTTTTCAGTTTTTCCATGGCCACTTCTGAAATTATTTAAGGGAGTATGGCTCCCTTTCCTTCCAAGATATACGGTCTAGATACAGCCCTGATGCACCTTGTTTCAAAATTAAAGCAGAAATAACGATAGCAGTCGTTAACCAAACAGTAGCACATTTTTGACTTGTTATTAATTAGTTTACAGTCGCGCGAGTATGAACAAATTATGTACACATGCTTATTTTATCGGTTTCAAACTTGAAATCAAACATGCAATTCAGTAACATGAGATTTGTCGCTAGGATTAAAAAAGATATGTGATAAAGAAATGGAAAGACTTTGATCACGTGATGACATCTATATAAAGCACTGCGAATTAAGATTTGAGCAGTGGAACAAGACACCAATAGAAAGGCAAAAAAAACAGGTTTAGCTAGAATCTAAATCAATGTTTATAAAAAGTCAGAAAATGGCGGTAGTTTATAAAGGCTAAACAACACATGATTTTTATTTGTTTTGTCTAAATTTGAAGTCTGCTTGAGCTCATTGTTTTTTTTGTAACTTTTTTCAGCTGTGTTATTACGACATGGTGTGTGTTGCACCACAGCTGCATGAAGCAGGGAAGTGCAAACTTTTTTGCAGGTGGTCCAATTTCACTCAACTGGATGATACAGCAGGCCAAAACTTTTGTTTTTTCAGATCATTCTCAACGTCGCACTCTTTGAAAAAAAATTATTTTTGGAAATCAATCTCACGAAACCGAAGTTTTAGAATTTAATCTCTTCTTTTTTGGGGAATGAACAAAGTTTTTACATAAAAACTCTTTGGAGACCGGAAACCGTTCTAAAGAAGGCGAAATTTTGAGATTGAATTCTTTTTTATTTAAAGACAAAAGAGAATAGGGCGAGGTTTTTGAACTGAAAACTTTTTTATTTTGTGGGATGAACATGCGAGCGCGGCCACAAGGTTTGCTCTTGCGTGCCGTAGTTTGCAAATAACTTAGTTCACAGCACAAACCAATCCATAAAGTCGGCGATTGCAGTGGAGAGTCGGGCGTTTGACAAGTTCAAGTTTCGAACTTCGAAATTCGATTCAAACTTTATTTTTTCTCTCGTCCGCTCTACAAGCGCGTCTTGAAGTTAGTTGTTTCTTTGTTTTTTCGCAAAAAAAGCGCAAAAACAAGCGAAAATGCTCCAGCGTATGGGTGTAACGTGCGCAAATAGATGATTGTTTTACGCCAACTAGACACGTCGAAGCGCGCGGAGTAGCTTGACGAACGTCAATTTGCATGGTAAATTTATATATAGCCGTTTCAAGCGATGATTGCGTTGTTGGGATCTTGTCAAGGCTCTTAGCTATATTTTCGTCTGCTTGGCCGGTTTCAAAACGCGGTACATTTGTGGGAAGCGATTCAAGTAGAATGTTTAAACCTGGTATTCACGAAGCAGGTCTGGACAAATTACCGAGTGGCTAGAATCACGGAGTGCCTTATCTGGGTCAGAAAATAGGGCTTTTATTGCTGTTTTAACACTTTATGCTGATTTATGATTAAATTCATTTACAGAGGCGACAACTAGATTAACAAGAATCAATTTTTGAAAAAATAATTTAGAAGTTAAAATCTTAGAGTAAAATGGGAAGAATAACTTTATCGCAGAGTGGATTTACTCTATAAGCTTATCACATAGCTTGGTGTGACCACACCTAGATTGGGTCATATTGGGTTATAGATTCGAAACAAACATTTTGAAATTATCTCGCTAAAAATGTTTTTGTCCCTACGCTCAAGACAAACAACAGCTGAAAAAAAACGAAAATAAACTCGATATCTTTTTTCAATATATACACTTATAAGTCAGAGTGAAATGTTTTACAGTATATAACGGAAACAGCATCGCTGAACCCAAGCATGATTCTAGTCGATGCTCCATATCTAGTGCCTCAATACAAAACTGGTCTATGAGTCCGCTGGAGAAAGTGTATCTCAATAAATTTAAATTTTTTATAAATTTCAATTTTCCATCACGATTGGACAAGAAAAAAATATTTGATCCCAATTGCTTTTTTTTAGGTCGGTTTAATTAGAACTTTGTAGGCGATATAATTTATAATATGAATAATGCATTTGTAATTGTTATTTTGGGGACAATTGTAGCCCTTCTCTGCGGTTGCGGACAAGCACAGAAAAGTAAGTAACAGTAGCAAAATTGTAAAATAGCTGCTCATCGGTTGGAACGTGGAGAGAATTTTGTCATTAAAATAATAGGCAATCAAGATTCCCCCTTTTTGACAATCGTTTACCATTAATGCCCGAGAATTTGAAATTAAGACTCTTATCTATTTTAGAGCAGGGAACATAGGCGCTGCCATAGAGTTAAAGAAGCAATTCTTCTTAACTAAAAATACACCTGAAGGAAAAAAGACTTTTTAATGGTAACCTACTCCAATTCCAACATTTTCACAACTCCAACAATATTGGGCAAATGGAGCGTGACGACGGAAGCATTTTTACAAAATCAAAAATAAGGTAGGCCTGCGGATTATCAAATGACAGATCCTGGCAGGCTATTTTGATCGAAAGTGATCGCCAGGGTAAAACTGCTTTAACTAGTGTAAAAATGATTCATGAAACAAGTGACAAAACTTTTACAAAAGAACTGCAGTGATTTTCGGACTTGCTTGTTGGTGTCACGTTCGATGGTGAGACCGGAATTAATTTCACTTTTGCAATTGACGTAAACAGTTTTAATGGTATGTATTTTGATGGGTCATAATGAGGAACCGTTTCTTTCCGTCCTGCTTCGAGAGTCGTATTAAGCTCACGTGACAAGGATTTCAAGTTTTTGGACATTTCGCCAAGCAAACAATGCATTTTTAGTGGACTGAATTCCGAGTGGATAATTAGGAGCAAGAAAACAGTTATTTTTGGCAAAAAAGCTGTTCGCTCAATGCTTAAGAGATAATGTTTTTATCAAAAAAGATACAACCTAGCTTCGGTCTAATTACAAAAAATTTTGGAGGAGTAGGTATTTCTAGAATGGATTTCAAAATTGAAAAGTTGCTTACAAAAAAGTACTTTAAGTCACATTTCGGAAAATCTGAGTTATTATCTGTTTTGGACAGCATCAGCCATCCAAAGCCATCTACCAAAATTTTTTTACAAAGTCTCTCTTTCCTGAAATGACTTTTCTCAAAATTGAAATTAGATGTCCGAAATTTCTTAAAACCACAAAGCAAGTGCTAGAACAAGGAACCAACATTTTGTGATTAAGTTATTTCTTCTAATCGACTCTTAAATTGAAGTACCATTATTTTTGTATAGGAAAGTGCTTACATTCCCATGTTTTCTTTATTTTTTTGACAAAATGTTAAAGTGCTTAGGGTGGGGTAATTTTTTTAAAAGAAGAATCAATTTCCGGATACTCCTTCTTCCGAGAAAACACGCAAATTAGCGACGATAAATGCTCAACATCAAGGCACAAGTCGTGGCACACACATCAAGACACAAGTTGTGGTACTTAAGCTATTAATGAAGTAAGCGATTGCTTAGATGCCGAAAAATTTGGAAAAATTTCCCAAGATGCCGAAAAATTTGGAAACATGTTAATCATTCTTACAACGGAAATTCAGTACTTTTTACCTCGACTATAAACGTCACCAACATACTTTGACACCTGTTTTAATTCGTCCAATAGGGTCTTTAATAAGGTGTTTTGGAGAATCACAGAGGAGGTTGTTAGAACGCTTTCATGAATCACTTTAACATTTTATATTTTAAGAAAAAAAAATATGTAACAAAAATTTTTGACCAATCCAATCTAAAGCATGGCCATTCTCGCGACAAAAAGATATTTTTTAAATTAGCTTAAAACTTGTTTATGCTGAATCTCATCTTTTGACAAACAAAAGATACGTCGGTTAAGCTAGTGGTTTGCTGTATCCAAAGATAAAGCAGAAATGCCATATGGTCATAACTGATGTTTGTTAAAAAATCATAAACGTGATATATGAAAAATTGAGTAAATCTAATTGCAGCAAAAATATAGTTGCAGTTTTTGCTTGTAATACCAAAAAATTTTTTAAATTATGTTTAATTTACTGTATGTCTGGCCGCTAAAAGGCGCCAGATAAAAGCAATCATTTTTGATTCCATGACCATTAGGGTGTAGTGTTAGGCTTGGCAATATATCAAAAAGCGATAAATGTTGTTTGATTGGGGAGGGCTAATTCTTTCATTAAGTAAGAAGAAGATAAAAAATACGAGGAACCCTTTTCCAATCCCTTGTAACTACGACCTATTGGCCTACGGTAGAGGTTCCCAATTGGGGTGTGGTTGGGTGAATTGTAAGGACGTCACATGTTACATTCTTGATGACGATTTTTGGAAATCATCCAGCAATGAGAGCCTTCTATCTTTATCATTGACGTGATGGGCGCTCTTTTTTATAGGTCAGCTCATTTTGAGGGCTTTATGACTCTATTATGTACTTGATAACTTATTCAGTGCTTATTTTTAAGGTCAAATTATGGAGTGAGTCTGTTGATTTCATAGATGGGGTTAGCACGACGGGTGTTCATACGAGTTGGGAACCGCCGGCCTACGGCAAGCCCACCATTTTTCTGTTGGAGTTAAAAGAAAGGGAAAGGGTGGAGTTAAAATAACCCCGGCAGATGTGAAAATTTTGTTTCAAAATTTTATCTGCAGCTACAACAAAGCGCAAGAAAATTTCTTCGATACCGTTTTTGTTTTGGACAAATTGGTTTGCCCACGTGAAAACAAACTGCGCATAAAATGGCCCAGACATTATTTTACAGAAGAGTTAGGTTGTTGACTTGCCAATATCCATTAAACTTTAAAGAAATTTCGGAGTTAATTAGTTGTGTGGGAGCATCAAGTAAAATGCCAAAATTTTACTTGCTGAAAGGTTTCCAAGTTTGCGGGCAACAAAAGTTTATCTGCAATACATAATGTTGCAAGAAATACGACTGCCAACAAGACTCGCGAGAGCCAGAAGCCTAATCAAATCTTAATTACAAGAGTTTCGAGGCTCTTTTTAGGCATTTTGTAAGATTTAAAATTAGAGTTGTTGCTTTTCGACCACGCCCTAAACAAATTAGTGACAACTTATTAAACTTAATGGGAAATTCAAAGTTTGGCTAACTTCAAAGTAATTTTACGGTCTTTGTTCTGTCGTCAACCTGCGATATTGTGGTTGTCACAGGCCATAGTTGAAACCCGGAGCGTCAAGTTGAGATTTAAATGACCGTTCTGTTCTGCCCTTCAGCAAGAAGTTCGACGTTGTAAGCGCTAAACCAGCAGGTTTTCGACTGCAATTACAAGACCACGTTTATTTCCTCCATCACCCTGTAGCCCAGCGCTTAACAGCATTTTTGCAGCCACAAAGCCGTTTCAAAACTAGTCAGGCCTGCCTGCATTTTGCCATCCGAATTTTGTTTAATACTCGACGAACATATTGTTAATTGCCATACTAAAGCTTCTCAACAACCTCAATTCAAGCAAAAGTTTAAGTATGCAAGTGCTCTCGACCCGCAGATCAGCAACCACGGTAGTTAGTCGGTCAGGCAAATCATCAAAAACATAATCGAAAATTTAAAAAAACATTTAACAAATCAGTTGTTTTTAACTTAATCAAAATTCTCTTTAAGTATTTGCAGACCCTCTGAAACCTATTCACGGACGCCAGGTCGAAAAATACTGCTATAGCCGATGGCAGTGGTCGCGGGTTTTAAATTACTATGCATTGAAAGCAGTTAAGTCAAAGTACAAATTTCAAGATGTGTTGAGAAGTGTAAGCACACGAGCAAACTTTTTAAGAACATCTCTTCTCTATATCGTCAACCTGTTTTCCTTCTTCCAATGTCGATTTCTTAGTACAAACTTATCATCTTAAGATAACTGAGATTTTCTAATACGTCTTCAGAAAATCTTTAATTGTTTGCCGGTTGATAAGACAACACACAATTTGTCGTCCGGTCACAAGAAAAATTTACAGGTGAACATGCAACAATATAGCCAAGTGTTGGTTTCAAAAGCTCAGCAACCAGCGCTCTACTAGTAAGTATGCTTTGGGTGCAATTTCTTTAGATCCCTGCGATAGGAAATCCAAGTAAACCGTGAGAGTCGATGACTTCTTTTAGAAAACTCCACATTAGAAGATCCTTCTAGGTGTGGCAAGAACGCAAAATGTGTCCGAGCATTGAACTTGCGATTTTCCGACATCGAGAACAGCGTCCAATAAGTTAAGATTAAAAGAAATTTGCTTATTTTTGCAGAAGCTTGCATTGTAGAAAGCAAGCGTTATCTCGAAGGAGAACCATTCACTTTTAGCTTCAACGAGCATTGCAGCTTTAACTGCACCTGCGTAATCAAAGGAACCAGAGGCATCGGAAACTGCACCAAGAAGTAATGACTTCTCTTTCTTTGCTGCCATAGTGCCATTGACAAACACTCGCGCCTCACCGCGTCACATAATGATTGGTGAAGCACTCAACCGCCATTTTACAGGAAGCGACTGATTATTGTTTAAATGAAGCCTAGATTATTGTTGTTTAAAGTATAGAAACATTTTATGGTTCACGCGCTTTACCTGTTTATGCTGCTTGTAAAGCGATTTTGTTTTTGGCACGTAACCGCTTCCTCACACTCTCTATCTTTTAGCTGCCCCCAACAAAGTGTACCTAGTGGCTGTGAGCCAACCCGAGGGTTCTGTGGCTGCATCACCGGCTATCGATGCCCCGAAATGAACTGCCAAGATGGTCAGGTGAGCACTAGAAGGAGCTTGTGCGTAGTAGAAAAGCACTGCGTTCTTTTGTAACCGACTGTTTAACGACCTTTTTCGTGAATAAATTAGGAAGGGGATTCATGCTTAAGCGACTTCACAAACGTAAAAACTTTTACTAGCAGAAAAAATTAAGACGCGAAATCAAGAGCTGTGATCTTTTCCTTCGCATATATTCGTAACACGTTCTTTTCTAGACCAAAAAGACTTACAAAAAAGGTCAAAGATGGTCGAATTCCACGTGTAAATGCTATTGCCTTGGTTATAAGAAAGGAGATTATCAATGTCTGTGCACAGGTAAGCCATCAGTCTCATTAATTAATTGCACTGTAAGCTCAAAGGCATAGTGGGCTGGTTTACGGGTGGGAACAAATGTCGTGAAAGAAAGGTGATATTTCCTAGATAGCTTTTCCAAACTGGAAGCTCTAGGAAAATACTCGAAGTCATTAAATTAATACCGCTTTTAACAACGTAATCGGATTCTTTGCGTAAATTAGTTATTGGAATAGTATAGGTGAAAATAGAAAATTCTGCTGGAAAAAAACACTTTTGTTTATGCTTAGTCGAATCAGTGTCCTTAAGACTCGTAGAATAGTGCCAGCAGATGGAAGACTTTTACAATGGAGACCTTTATTCATAAATCACTTTTCGACGCGTGCCTGATTTCAGTGTTCTCCTCCTAACCCCTAAATTTTATACGGATTAACGACGCTGACTCTAGGTATAAAATGAGTCGTCTCGATTTACATTGGCGTTTTCACGCTGAGGATGAATTTGCCCCTTTTACAATCCGCGAAGCATAGATACCAGCGTAAAACATTTTTTGTCAGAACTCAACAAAGTAGTCGTCATTAGATTTGAACATCAGACTGTTCGATTTGATTGTCTTGTAAACAGACAATCCACTCAACCATGTTGCCAAATATTATTCATCAGTAAGGTAAACATTTCCTTGTTTAGTCAATTAATAGCTGTTTAGATTAACCTTAACAAGACGAATATTTTTTGGCTACGGTGGTGTTTGTTTTGAGTATTTTTTCAATTTTTTTTTACCAATATTTACTGATGCAGAGCCAGAAGTGCCGAAACCAGTGGCTAGTGAACCAGAACCAAGACCGACCACCTTCCCGCAAGCACCCAATTGTGAACTGGATCAAAATGTAACTTGTAAAATCTGTTTTCCCATTGGTCAGTTTTTTAACTTAATTTATATACCGTAAATATTCAATTAATGAAATTTAATAACAATAACAAGAGTATTACCTTGCAAGAAAATTATTAGCTAATAAGGAAATTACTGCCTAATAATAATCTGACAATTAACAATCATCTGTGAACTCCTGCAGCTTCTCTTTACGTCTGGTTGTCATTTTGAAATTAAGATACAAAAAATCCTTTAAACCAAGTTTACGAAAAGCAATTCTGAAAGATTTTTGATCGAAAGTAACTTGAATAAAGCGATTGCTAGAAAGATAATATTTCCATTTTTGAACAGCTTCCATAATAGCTGCAGCTTCTTTTCCAACAGCAAGATATTTTAGTTCTGATGCAACATATGAGAAAAAAATGCCACTGGCGATCATTTTGGTTGGGTGTGGCGATGAGCGCAAAGTCGGAAGCGTCTGTTATAATTTTGATAGGCAGAGATTCGTCAATTTATGGGAGACACTACTACAATATAAACTACGATTTTGAACGCAACGTTCAAAAATTTGGTGTTTTCAAAAATTAATGGCGTAGTCTAGTAAAGAGAAATTTTACCAGATCGAAATAAAATTGGCAAACATGTCGCAACATCCAAGAAGAGGCGAGGGAGCTATTCCCCTAAATGCGACCCGTCTCCTCAAAATTTGGTAAAAAGATTCTTTGCGCAGATCAGAACTGCTTTTTTTTTCGTATTAACACCTTGATTATAATTTCTTAATGTTTTGAACATGTCACTATCTGACAGATACAGACCGGGCATGCATTACGCGGGAACAGGTTAAACGAAGCCTCGACGGCAAGGGGGAGGAAATTGCTGTTTGGCTTTAATTTGAACTTCAAGTGAGCTTAAAACCAAACTGATTTAAAGCTCATTAGAGCTCAAATTGAAGTGTATTTTAACCTCAATGACTCTAGTAATGTAGACTGAGGATGAGAGACACTTACCCTTTCTTCCAAATTTTAGATTTGCAACAGCACTAAATGTTATTGACGTCAGGTCATATTTCCCTTCTTCCAGCTTGTTCTTTCCTGGCAATGTCTAGCATCGCTGTCCATCTGACGGTCTTTAAAATTCCGATGCTTTTATTAATTTTTCAGCCGAGGGAAAAACAAATTGCTCTCAAAAGCAGAAATGCGAGCAGTGGATACTAAAGCTCACTAACGAGCAAACAAGCCAGGTCAATTCTTTTAAATGCACCTGTCATGGTCCGAATAACTATTCAAAATGCATTCCGATTGGGAACAGACAGCGAAGGTAACAACTACTCTAAATTGCATAACAACTGTTTATTTTTTAGTCTCCGAAAAAGCTTTCCAGTTGCCCATAGTGCAGCTTGTGTTCGGACCTGCTTCTGAATAACCATTACTGCTTTTCCTGCCATGCCCTGCAGCCAAGCAGGGAATTGCGTTAGAGCACCACAACCCAGCATCATCCTCGCAAATTTTATTTGCGTCGTGTTTATTAGGTTAAAAAATTCTAGCTGTTTCCCCAATTAAGTGTGAGAGACTTCTATTGGGAATCCACCAATGGCAGTCTACTTTATGGGAAGGTGAGCTGCCGGTTAGAAGTCTCCATTTATCTATGGTTCGAAATTGATTGCCACTTCCCTCTGACTTGATGTTGAATGAGTTCAAAGAGAAAAATGGAAGTCAGTATTAGCCTGTGCTTATGCTGTAAGGAAGAAGTGAAGGAAACACAACGACGTGTCGATTGAAATATCAGCTCTTCATAGCGATCGTTGTGGCTGATACAGCGCTCCCTATTCTGCGTTACGTTAGTAATACTGTATTTAAAACACTCCTTTAGGCTGTTTGAATTTCAGGCCTATTTGAAAAGTTATTACATAGCCACTGTGACGGTGCTTGGCTCAAGAAATTAACAATTCGGGCATCACTTAATGCTTCAGTTGTTTATTTTGCCAAAATAAATTCGATCTTAAAAAAATGATGACAAACCTTTGTTTAGACATAAATTCTTTATTTATTTAGACAAGTCAAGCAAAACGTTAAATCTAAAACACAAAAGCGATATTAGTTATGAAATTGAAATTATCGGCTTACACCATTTGTCGCTTTACACAGAACTTGTAGAATTGTTTTCGTTGTGGTTTTACCGTTGAAGCCTCAGCCATATTGAAAAACAATACTTTCAATGTATGGTAATGACGTCACTTTATCATTTTGTCAAAACAGAATTTTGCCTAATTTGCCTTAGGCAATGTATTAATTACCTACAATTTTATATCATATGGCAAACAAAAATAAGTTGAATGACAAAACTTGTCTTTGAAAGGAGATGAATGGACTATTTATTGACTTTAAATGCTTAGTTATTCTCCCTAACCCAGAGTCTAAAGAAACAGCCGAAAACTACCCCCTATTTTTAAAATATGAAAATTTTTGAAACAGTGATTGCTTATTTTATTATTCCTTAATGAATCTTCCACCAATACCCTACTAGTCATTCTGCAGGTTCTTCGCAAAATAAGGCAATAGCCAGCGAAAATGTAAAATTGGTTTTGAAGGTTTAGCAGGGACATATTTGGATGTAATTTATGGCTTTGAGTGTTTACTTAATGCCATTGTGACATCGCAGTTGCTGTTTGTGCTTTCATGACAAGTGTGACGTCACGATTGCTTTACTTTCTTGGTCAAAAACGTGGCAATGGAAACGCAACGTCATTTCATTTTGCAGTAGTTAGTTATGTTTCTCTGGCTTATTACGATCTTGTCTGGGAACCGCCAAGCAAAATGTTACCCTTTTGGATTTTTGGATCAAAATTTTTATAACATTGCTTTTCTTTCATATAACAGTCAATCATCATAAGTTGAAAGGTCTCAGTTGTCTTATTTTTGTAGTGTTAGGCAAGCAACAAAGTGACTTGATCAACAGGAAGCTAAAATGTTTGACCTAACCTAAACAGATTTTGACTTGGCTCAAGATTTAACAATAACTTTATAAAATACAAAAAATTCCTGCCGAATCTGTTGCCAATATTTGGAAGCAAAATCAAATCACTCATTTTCCATTGCAGACTTTGTTGATAAGATGCTTAATTTAAAACGGTTCTGTGATTGGCAAGTTTCAAAAACTATAGTTTTGCTTGTTACAGCCAAATTGCAATCCAACTGTTTCCTTTGGTGCAGGAGTCACGAAAGTACGACCCACCGAGGCTCTAAATCAGACCTGCCGCACTCTCTTGATAATTATAAAAATAATGTATTATGTTTTAACAATAAGCGCACCTTCAATGGAGTAACGTGAAAATGATGTTCACCGTGTTAAAGGGATGAATTAACCTGTCGTTATTCCAAATTGGTATGGTGAGCTTTTTTTGAAGATTACTACAATTTGGAAGGACTAAAATAACCTATCTTTACTCCAAATTAATAAATAATTTAGAGTTTTGACTCCCGAAGCATTCAAATGCAGCATTGTGGACCTCCATTAAAACTTTGAAAAACCCTGCTTTGATAGTCACTAGTTCTATTGTCCGCCATTCTTCCCTTGAAACGTTCGGCAACTGTGGTTAAAATGTGTTCACACTGCAAGAAGCAAGTGCGAGTCTATTCTTTGCAACTGTCACTCCGGTCCGATAATGCACAGTCGTTTTTAAAAGAGAGTAAATGTTCTTGAATGCGGAAAAAATGTTTTTTGAAAACAGCTATTTTTTGAGATTTAAAACTTTACGAAACAAAAATTTTAAATCTTTAATTTTTTAGATCTGCTGCTCCAATGCTGATTCCGGCCCTTGCATTCCGTTCGCCCGCAGCCTACTCCGTAATTCCAGCGATCCGCATTCAAAAACAAATAAAAGTTCCGACTGCTTAAAAATCCTAAAATTTGTATTTATCGGCTAAGCTTTGCTTTTTTATCGTAATTTCAACTCAATTCCCATAATTTATATATGATTTCCCGTTGTTTAAGTCAATGCTACCGTTGTTTAAGTTGGATTGTCTGTTACTTTATTAAACTGAAATGACGGTACTTAAACCCTTTAAGGATCATTGATTCTAATTCAAAAAATTTGACGAATTCCTCAATTGTTTGGTAACAACAAAATTGCATTGAATTTCAAAAAAATGGTTATTGCGTCATAATGATAAAACAATTAGCAATGATGTAACATATGTGTTACATTATCTCTCAAAGGGTTAAGTTGGAATGTCGTCTTGTGTTCACATGGGCTTATTTTTTCCATATTGCTAAATGTATATGACCTCATGCTATGTTTCTTAGTCTCTAACTGGACTGGATCACCACCAGTCTGCCATATGAAAGAAGACGATCCATGCCAAGTGACCAACCCAAGGACACAAGAAGCGAGCTTGGCGGAACGTTTTCCGTACACTCTTTTGTGCTCAGCGCCAGGCAAAGAAGCTTTCAGTGCCATTTTTTAAATCTTTGCAACTACTCGGCATGAGAACTGAACCTATGCTTACCGACTCCACAGCGGACGCTATAACTACTCCACGACAGCGTTGGTTTGGAATACTGTAGGATTTGTACAAAAGAAAAAGGTCGAGTTCAGTAGGAAGGTGTCGTATTTCAGTTGACACAACATTCCAAATACATTTACGATAACCTCTAGTCTAGGTTTCAAGATTAGAGTAACAAAACGGGCAGCTTTTTTATACTTATAACTACGACCGGTTTTAGCGCCACGGCATTTTTTACCAAGATCGAGAAAATTCAGTTTCGTATTTCCTCCTCCACATTACTCCAATTGTTGAGCCCCAAGCCGGAGATCTGTCAATACCATTTTTGAGAACTTAGTATGACTCGACAAAGGTATTAAACCGGGGAGTACTGACTGCTAAGCAAAGGCTCTAACCGTGCAATACCGCACCAGAATACTTCGGATAACCAAGCTGTTTCATACGCATTTTCACAATTTTTCAAACCGACTAGTAATTTGACGTTTGTTTCCAATGGCTGTGTTTATTATCGGAAACGCAAAAAACTTGCTAATATCCTGCAGTGAAGCAAAGAGATGTTAAGTTGCGACTTACATCAAAAACTTTCTAAATGACTGAAAAATTCGCTATTTTAAATATTTATGATTTTGTAATTTTAATTACTCAGCGTAACCCAAAATATTGTTTCAAACTTGGCTTCATCAAAGGAAACGCCAAATGATATGAATCTATGACACATGTCACAATTTATTTGCTTTCATAAAATTGTTATCCGCTTTGTAACGTCACCATGTTTTTAACTATAAATAAACAATGATTTTATTTTTGATGTGAGTCTGACATTAATTTTGTTTAAAATAAATATTTACAGTATGTAAAGTGTATTTTACGAAACTAAAATCTTTTCGTTAAGTTATGATGCCAATTGTGACGTGACGTGTTATGACGTCACAAGTTGGTATTTTCCAAAAGCGGTTGAATTTCCGAGAATGGTTTGCATGAAAGTTTGAAGCAATAACATTAGATATCATATATCTACAAGATTATCGCTAGGAATATATATTAGAAAAATATTCAAATTGCAGTTTTTATTTAGAATTTACAAATTAAATTTTCTCACAAAAAGTAAAGCATATCAATCTCTTTTCGATATACCTTTTTAATGCGCTCACATTAAAAACAATCATTCAAACAAAAAGGTCACAAAAAGCATTGACGTTTCAACCGGCACGAAGTCAATAAAAATACTGTTTTTGTCTATAAATATTATCCCAAGCCAATAGATTATTTAATCTCCTAAATTGTTTGCATGTATACCATAATTTTAATTTGAAGCATATAGTGCACATTTTTATTCATATTACAGTAAATTCAAAAAAAGGCTTTACACAAGCAGTTAATGTTAAATTTGAAGATACAAACAATGTTGAAGAAATTCATTGTTTGAAAGAAGAGAGAGCGAAAAAGCTGAATCGGTTATCTACAAATTACGAATAGAGACCGTTCCAATCTGAAAAGCAATAATCCTAGCCAAGGAGAAGCAATGAGCGAATTATCTCCTCTCTAAATATTTTTGAAAGCCATTTAATAAACTCCTACAGTTTTTGACTGCAGTTTTGAGATACTTTTACAGTAACAAATGATCATGAATGAGTGTTTAGTGCCAACATATAGCCCTAAAATCAGCGTACAATTTTTGCCCCCTGTCCATGGCCGGATTTACCAATAGACTAGGCAGGCTGAAGCCTAGGGCCTCAACGTCCAGGAGCCTCGAAAATCGATTTCGAAGTTTGTAATTCTATTTAAAAACTGGACAAGCGTAAACCCTATCCAAAGTATGTATATCAAGCTCTTTAGGTTAGAAAATTTTATGTTATAAATAGCCATGATTACGTCATTTGCGTCATAATAAAGACAATTATTATACGTATTCTGTTGGAACCTTTTTTGGTATGCAACTATAGTTAATGGAAATTTACCAGAGAAAAAATTTCTATTTTGATTTAAAGTTTATTTCAACGGCTATTTGAACCGGGCAAAAAATATATTAAAGACAATAATTTAACGGCGACAAATTCACAAAGACTGGCGATTTTTAAGAATGTAACACCAGTGTTGCTAAATATCGTCTACGTAGGTTATAAACAACCGTGGTCATAAAGTTTACTAAGTAGTCTACTCTGCGAAAAAAAAACAGTACCGGTAGTTGACATGTTGCTAAAATAACTTATAGGCAGTTTGTTGCTTACTGTTAATGTGGTAAATTATACGTTTTATCAATTGCAATTTACTAATGTTGTCGACTTATCTTATTATTAGACGTATTGGTCTTGCTAGCCTGCGTTTAGCTCAAGTAATAATCTTTTTCTTACTTTTTTGTGCACTAATTCTATTATGAGTAAAAGATTTGAAAGTGGAGCTAGCAAGCGTCGGAGAAAGAAAATCGAAAATGATAAGGTAAAGAAGATAAAACCAATCACTACTTGCTTGCATCAACCTCTGACAGAAGCAACAGGTGCTGGCAATGAAGTAGGTGCATCGACGCCAGCACAAGAAAATCAGTTTGATGGATCTGATCAGCCAACTGCTAGCATTCAACTTTTTGAAAAAGAAATGCAGGACGTTGAACAGCAACCTGGTAATGAGGTAGCAGCCATGCCTAGTGAAAATGAAAATACCGATGTATTTCAGAACTCAGTTGCTCCAAGTAGTAGCAGTAGTTATGCAGTTTTTATCCGGTGTTGCCCCTTTAGCAGAGATGGCCAGATTTACCCCATTCCCTCTGCAATTGCTTGCACTCCTTCCCTATACTTGTCTCGCCTCAGAGCATCCTTCTTCTTCAAACCAATCTTCTTTGTTTCCTCTTCCACTTGCTTCTTCCAGGTCTTCTTCGGTCGTCCTCGCTTTCTTTTGCCACTAACTTCAAGATTCAGAGCAACCCTCAAAACACTATCGTCATCCCTCCTCAGCACATGTCCATACCATCTAACTCCATTCGCTGTTGCTAACCGGTCTATAGTTTCCTTCAACCCCAACATGTCCATCTGTTCTTCAGTCGTCTTTCTGTCTACAACTTTTTGACCACACATGGCTGTCACCATAGCTTTCTCCGTTCTCCTCAAAATTGCTTTTTCATTTTCTTTTAAACACCATGTCTCACTTCCATACAGTATTGCTGATCTTACACAACAACGATAGACTTTACCTTTCATCTTTAGAGGAAACCTATTTCCAAGCAACAACTCTCCACTTTTCCTGAATCTTACCCAACCAATTCTTACTCTTGCTGTAACTGCCGCTTCACAACCACCACTAGCATTTAATCTATCTCCCAAATAACAAAAATCCATTCACTGTCTCCACTTCATCGCACAACTTCTCGATCGAATCCATCGTCCCTTCCATTATTTTTTTACATTTCGAGCAAACAAAATGCATTGCCAACCTAGCGGTAACTCTCTTTATTTTTGCACATTTGCCATGAACCCAGTTTCCACATTTTGTGCACAACACTGAATTGGCCATGACTCTTCTCCCACAAACTCCATATGGATCTATCTTGCTTTTGTATAGTTCACCTTCTGACCCGCTTACCATCAATTTTGTTTTTCTGGTGTTGACCTTCAAACCTTTACTTTCCAGTGCATCCTTCCAATTCCAAAACCTTTCCTTCAAGTCTTCCATGTCTTCGCTCATGATAACAAGGTCATCTACATATAGCAATTCATTAACCTCACCCCTTCTTGCATTTTCTGTAATAACGTCCACCACTATTGCAAACAATAGTGGCGACAGCACAGATCCTTGATGTACACCAACTTTTACTTCGAATTCCTCTGAATATGCAGACCCCACCATCGCTCTTGTCTTTGCACCATCATAAAGGCTCAGAACTGCCCAAACTATTACTTCTGATAGACCCTTCTTTCTCATGGCCCACTCCATCATTTTCTTGGCACTCTATCAAAAGCGTTTTCCATGTCAACAAAACACATATATAACTTCTTGTCCTTCTTTTGATATTCCTTCTGCTTTCTTCTCACAATGAATATCGCATCCACTGTTCCTTTTCCTGGCATAAATCCAAACTGCATTTCATTCAAGTTGACTAGTGTTCGTATTCGCCTCTCTAGCACTCTTTCAACAATTTTCATGGCATGTTCTAGCAGTTTCACTCCTCTGTATGATCCACAGCTCATCACATCACCCTTTCCTTTAAAGATAGGTACAATCACACTTGTCTTTCACTCATCAGGCATTTCCCTACCATCCAATACACGCTGGCATAGTTCCATCATCACGTTAACCCCGATTTCACCACTTGCAACTATCATCTCCACACTTACTTCTGATGGTCCAGTTGCCTTTCCTGATTTCATACTTTGAATTGCTTCCACAATTTCAGTACATCCACTTTTTCCACTGGTTCTTCCACTAAATCAGTTTCCACCGTGCGGTTTCATTCTTCTCTTCATTCATAATCTTTTGCCCTATCTTCTTCAATAAAATCCAATCGTCCATCTCCTCCTCTAAAGCACCTTCCCCCTTCCGCATTACACACTTCCACATCCTTCCACTTCCACATCCTTTTATATTCCACATCCTTCCTCATTCCACATTCCACATTCTCGCAAGCACCTTCCACTTCTTCATTCCACATTCTTCCTTCCATATGCAAAGGGAGAGGAAAAAGAAACACATCAAAGTAGTGGAAATAGTCAGAATTTTCAGATCACTCCTGGTGAAGTAAATCAATCCCAAGGTATTGCAGATACTTATGCAGATGATACCGAACATAGATGCACACATACACTGAGTTTAAAGAGCGTTGGTTTGTGAAAAGAATTATCAAATGAGGAAGGAGCCTCCTGGATACAGAGAGGCCCTGCTGAAGTTCAGCACAGTTGTGGACCATTTTCTAGTTCCAAGCGAAGGTACAAAAGCAATCCAGGTTTTGTACAAACTCTCTGTTTTCTCAACGAAAGTAAATGGTGAAGCATATAGCAGAGAGTGGCTTGTATATTCCCCCGCAAAAGGACGGGTATGTTGCTTTGTTTGTAAACTCTTTCCAAACCATGCATCTTCGACTTTAGCTTCTGATGGCTTTGATGACTGGTGCGACTCTTATCTTATGCAAGCTCATGAAAACTCAGAAAAACACAGAAATGCCATGTTGACCTACCTAACAAGGAAGCGAAGGCATACGCTCACTTCAAAGCTGGAGGAACAAATAAAAGCAGAAGAGCAGCTGGCGGCACGTCGTGGAATGAGTCATCGCTGTAATCTGCACTCTTGCAGAACGAGGCTTACCGTTTGGAGGGGACAATCAACAATTTGGATCTCCTAATAACAGCAATCGTCTTGGTCTTTTAGAACTAGTAGCAAAATTTGATTAATTTCTACCTGTTCATATCAATCGTTATGGAAATTCGAGATCAGAAAATCCCTCTTATTTGCCAAAAACTATTTGCGAAGAGATAATTCAGCTCATGGCCAAAAAAGTTAAGGAGTCAGTTGTGGCTGATGTGAAAAAAGCGGGATTTTTCAGCTTTTTTGTGGATTCTACTCCCGATATTTCACATACCGATCAGTTAACTTTGATTATCAGATACGTGTCTTCTATAAACGTTTTACCAAGTGAGAGATTTATAACTTTTCTTGAGCTGAAACACCATTCTGGGGTTGGCATGGCAGATCTGGGGCATAAATATCTCACTGCTGAGCTTCAGCTTGATTTTAATAAATGCCGAGGCCAGTCTTGTGACCATGCTGTAAACATGGCTGGCAGGTACAACGGTATGCAGCAAAAATCCTAGAAAGAAATTAATTTGCAAAAATTATTCCATGCCCTGGCCTCTCTTTAAATTTGGTGGGCCGCTCAGCTGTTGATTGCTGTCTTGATGCAGTAAACTGTTTTGGCATTATCAATGAAATTTACACCCTTTTTTCATCTTCCACAAAGAGGTGGGCAGTTCTATAATCATTTTTGCAACCTCATTCAAAGATGCCTAAACATTTATCAGATACTAGGCGGGATGTACATGCAAAAGCCACGGAAGCTGTTTTGGAAAGTTTCAGTGTCATCACTAATGCTCTCAGTCATTTGCACTCCGATGTAAGTAAGAAGGGTGATACCAGGCTTCATGCTAACAACTTTTTGCAAAAAAGAGAAAAATTGGAATTTGCGTTTATGCTGCGTTTTCGGACAAGAGTGCTAGGTCGTTTTCACAGGGTTAACAAAGCCGTTGAGAAATCTGAATTGTTATTGAGTACCTGTGCCGAATTGTACAGTTCACATGAAGATTTTATAAGCGAAATTAGATTTGACTTTGATAAGTTTGATCAGCAAGCAAAAGCTAACTTGCCGAATATTAACTGCAGAGCTGTCACTAGGAGACAAAGAAATGCACCTGACGCTTTAAGTGAACTCTCTTCAAAGGATAGGATTAGAATGAATTCCTTTATTCCTATGCTTGATGCACTTGAAGCCAATTTAAGAAGAAGAGCTATCGTGTAACGTGATATTGTAGAAATGTACCTTTTTCTTGCCAATCTGAAAGCAACTAAGCTTAAAATTGTACGAGGCGTAAAACTTTTAGAAGAAGCGTATCCAGAAGATGTTGACCCGAAACTTACTGATGAACTTCTACATTTTCATTTGTACGTGAGACAAACACAAAGCCAGGGGCTTACAAAAGAGCAATCTATTTCCTTGTCTTATGGTGACCTTTATCAAATTATTTGCAAGGAAAAAATTCACACTTCCTTTCCTAATGTGGAAGCAATATAAGACTCTTTCCAAGCTTACTGGCCACTAACTGCTGAGGAGAGAGGTCTTACTTAAGGCTCAAAAGCATCAAAAATGAACTGAGATCTACCATGTCCCAAGAAAGGTTGTCTGCACTGAGCATTCTGTGTATCAAGAGCGACAAACTTAAACAGATAAATTTTGATGAATTTTTGCATGATTTTGCTTTGACGAAAGCTAGAAAAAAATTTCATAGCCTAGCCTTCTCTATTTGATAGATGTAACTATTACTTATGTCCTTGTAAATAAACTTTACTACTATTGTAACGCCTGTTTGATAAAGAAATAAAGAAATTAAAAGCAAAATTGTCTTAACTGAATTTTTATTTTTTTAATTAAAAATTTGTAAGCATGAATGTGGAGAGAATGAAAAGAACGAACAGTTTAATGCACTCATATTTTTAGCATTAAGCAATGACATGTTATGTTGTTTAGAGAGAAATTCTGAGTTTAAAAATAGAAATGGGCCTCACTAATAGAATAGCCTAGGGCCTCTCATTATCTAAATCCGGCCCTGCCCTTTTCTCTCTATAAAATTTTCAGCTGGCTGCGTCGCCCACAAACAGTATTAGCTTTTGATCCTATCTTTAAGGACACGAAGAAACGATGAGCCATTTTTATCTGATTGTTAAAACTTTTTTCTGCAATCAAAACATATTTTTATCAGTCATTGACGAATTTATATAACACTCTATTTGATGTTTTTTTCCCAATTACATGTATACCGTATGCCTACGTATTTGAAGTACTTGCCAAAACAGAAAGCTTTGCAATTCATTTATTGTCAGGGAACGAGTTTCAGAAATGAAATTTTGTTGAAATAATATTATGACATGTTTAAATTAAGTTTTAATGTAAGTCTTGTACTTTTTCGGTACAAGCACAACTAGAAAAAAAAGTTATGAAACAATCGATGCTATTCGCGTAACGAAGTGTTCTTTCGGTGAATGCGTGCGTTTGCTTTAATTTCTCCAAAACAGCTGGACATACAAACATGAAACTCGCTTCGATTGATGGCTGCCCCAAAGGTGAGTGTCATATGGAAGTTGGTGACATCATTATGACGTCATAACAAAAATAATTTTTTTAATTTGCGTTTCTTGACGGAAAAAACGATTGTTGCTCAAAAGAAGCCAATCCCGAGTGTTTATTCCCTGCTTACTATCTGGCAAAAATTTTACGGTTGACGTAACGTCCTAGGTTACACTTCATAGTGGATTTCGTTTTTTTCGTTTTCTCTAAAAATGATGACCGTAGAAACGCGTTTACAGTAAATGCTTTTTCGAAAGATACCAAACAAGCTGCTTCTTAGAAAATTTTACAACAATCTGAGGTCTTTTGACAACGCATGAAACGATTCCTGCTTTTAGGTTTTTATAATTTTGTATATTCTCTCCCCGCTTTTCTTGTGCATTTCAAAAAACCTTTGTAATGTCATAGATCTGTACTGCGATTTTGGTAAAAACAATAGCAGGCAACAGCTGTAAATATTATTCACTTTCGTTTTGAAAGCAGACGTAAATTGCTTGGATGTTGGCTGTTAAGTAGAATGATTTATTACAGTGCTAACATACCTGTTGTTTCGACGTTTCAAAATCTGTTAATTTCCAATGCTTTCCTGGCTCAGATTCCGACACAAATAATTTCAAATTTACGTAAACATCAAAACTTCTTCTAATAGAATAACCAAAAAGATTAAATAACATGCAAACAAAAGAAGATTATTAGTCTTTTCATAAATTAATGTAAACTTTAATGTGATGTATGTTATTGAACTTCATATAACAGAAAATTAAAATTTCATCGCAAACTGTCAACAAATTATACTTTAACTTAAATTTGAACCAACGCAGCAGGCTTGTAAGAAATCTGACTGAGCAAATACGACACGCTCCGCATTCTTGACGTCATTTCAAGAAAAGCTTTTGCAAATGACGCGTAAAAACAAAATCATCTTTGTAACACTGATATAAATTTGCCTTTTTAATATGGCAATGGCAAGTACAAAAATCACCATAACTGAACCGTAGGAGACTCCACGTTAGAACACCTTTGCACAATTGTGTTTCGCGCCTAACTAATCTAAACTCTTAAGACGTGTTGATGATATGAAGCAGAGTAAAACTAAATGTAAAGTTGTGATGTGAGCTCCTGCAGTGAGCAGCATAGACCATCAAACGAAAACAATATTTTCTCCCCTATTATTCTTGAAGAGTTTGTTTAAAATAAAATCACGTGACCGCATATTATTACTTTTTTGATCTAATTTCAGTTTCGTAACATACGCAGTTTCTTAAAAAATTCTGTTGCTAGTTTTTAAGCGTTTATTGACGTGTATCCAGTTGTGAAAAAGAGCGCATTTGCGTTTAGTGTAACAGGAGTATGTTAATCAGTTATCACACGAGCTGGTCGCTTGTTAAATAATGCCGTTTTTGTGAATAGGACTAATTCAAACTTATGAGTAAGGGAAGTCGACGTTTGGGGCACTTGGGCGTGCACCCAAAACTTTGCGCACATTAGTTTCCGTACTTGCGCTAAGGCAAAGGAATAGGTGAATATTTGTAAGTGTAATGTTGTTCGTAAGTAAGACTGATCTTTATTTAAAGGCAGGGAGGTCGGGATTAGAGGCAAAGTGAAATGCAATAAAATTTCAAGTGTAAGCAAAAATCAAAATGAATCATTAGATATCAATAAATAAAATTGCACGTAGAAGGCACATTTTTGCTAGAAAATAGCTTACTAGACACACTTTTATTGGGTGGATGACTATTGGGTAAGTTATAACTCCGTTTTCTCTAAGTGCAACCAAAGCAAATAGCTCAGCTAAAGAACTAAATATTCAAAAACAAAGCAAATGGGGTGCATCAAGCTGTGCAATAGCCTACCATTAAATAGTATATTTCTGTAATTGTGAAAACGACCACCATTTTGACGCCATCATTATTTTTGGCTTTGTGCTCTTCTCCTGCTTTTTGGAAAGAACAACGTATGGTTTGTGAAATCATTTTTCAGTCGTGACTATCACCGGTATTGATTAATAGAGTAAGATGATTACCATCAAGAATACAGGAACTATGACCCCAAGTACTATAACGTTTTGTTGCTGCTTTCACAAATGTTTTTTCGATAAAGCTGACGCAGCTGCCTGTATTAATACTTCTTCACTTGGCGAAGCTGAAGGCAACTCTTGCCGGATTAAAATCGCACCACATTTGGTAAAAATATTTTTGCTATTTTGCTTGACCTTTCACGGAGTTACCGGGGTCGAAGCTAAAAATTTGGGGGCAAGGTACATTTTAACTACAACGAGTAAGCCTTAGCTGGAAACAAAATGCGTAAGGCATAGCCAGTTAGGGCACAAAAAAGGGAAAATTAAAAAAGAACCAACAATATCCCTGTGTGAATTGCTGCCTACGGAAAAACTGCTTAAAAATAAATTATTTGCTGAAATGTATTCCATACTTCCACACCATCAAAAAAGCAAGGGCTCCTTTAGCCTTTGCCTACGCGTAAGCAACGAACAAAGCACAGGATCTGAAAGACCTTACGCGTAGCCAGGATCTGAAAGTCGCAAATTAAATAAGAAAAAGGACAGCACCAAGTCCAGTAATAGGGTTCTCAATAAATATCCAATTTTTGTATATATGAAAACAACTACTACTTTGGTGCCACCACCCACCAAAATGAAGCCGGCCCAACCTGCCCAACCAAAATTTTTAGCTTCAAGAATACAGTTGGGAGGCTCTACAGGAGACCCTTGTGGAGCCGGCTAGTGATTTTGTAAGGCAGCAATTAAAAAACGTTTTTCGCTTCGACCAAACGAAAATTGTTACTATTACTTATAAGGAAACGAAGCAGTCATCTAACTTTGCAAGTTCTAACTGACTAATTAATGTCATAAATGTGTGGTACCTGCCAATGCGTGTCTAGCCGCATTTATCAAAGTCCAGGCTAGAGTGCAAATAATACCAGTTTCTATTTTTTGATCTTTGCAAAAATATTTGCTGTTAATTGGCTTCAACATCAGGATTTTGGTCAAAATGTTGAACCAACAAAATGACTTTTTATGAAAATCAGATCCTAACGATAGTCTATTGATTATGAGTTTTAAATTTGTGATTTGACGTTGTAGACCTTCCTACAGTGTATCCAATAATTGCCGTTATGCACAGCGCATATGGAAGCAAACCTTAATCTTTACCAGCGAATTTCTCCACAATCTTTTGGTAAAATTTAGCCACCAAGATTGCCAAAAGCCAATAACTGCCACGCCATATCAGTAAATGTTTTTGATTGTTCACTCATTTTTACTAAGTAAAGTAATTGAGTTATTTCTTGTGCACTGCATAAACACATACGCAATTACGATTCAGAAGTTTTTAACCAACAATTATTTTTTTCGAAGAAGTGTGGCGCGACTGATCAATCCGTAGACCGCGTTATCTCAACGAGCTCCATAAATCGGGCACCTCGAGGGGTGGCTGGCCTGAAGGTTTTGGATGACGATACTCGATGCTGGTTTAATATCAACACAGCCAGCATCTGATTCCATCGGTAAATGGATGCCCTGCCGCACGAAGAAGAAAAGACCAGCAACGACTCTACAATATTGCATGGTAACGTTGCTCAATTTGACTTAACAAGAAGAGTCTAATTTCAAATAGACCAAAGTGTTTTATCCATTGCAACAAATTTATTTGGGAATCACAATAAAACTAAGCTGTTAGGTGTAAGACAGAACAGATCATATTGACAGAAAAAAGATAGCGAAACAGTTGTGATTTGCCTATCTATTGATAGGTTGACAAAAAAATTGGGCAGAGAGATCATAGAAATAGTACGAGTTGGAGTACCTTCAAGTGTGAAAGCATTTTTGCTAAAGTATAATGTGTTTTTCCAAAAGGAAAATCAGACTTAGAGGCACATTTTTCCCAAACTCGAGAGTTACTACCAAAAAATGAGAAGGTCTTTTCAGTCGCAAAAAAATATGGAAAAGGAGTTTCTAGCTCACTATGCCCTCGGAATGAGTTAAGTGCTTACTATGTGTACTGCGAAGAATAAGGAAGTAAACTTGAGCACCTAGCCAAAAGATTACCTGTTAAGGTTTACGCGACATAGCGGGGAAAGCAGTTTCGCAAGCAAAAAGAACTTGCCTAATGTACGAGATTTGTATCTTTGTCATTATGATATGTTCATGGGTTAGTATCTTGCAAACGCAAGAATTGAGATGTGGCATAAGGTGCAGCACTCCTACCTACTGGCGATACACCATCACATGTAACCGACGTTTGCTTTGAATCTCAATGATCGGATATAATTAGTATGAGATTATACCTATAAAAAAGTCATACCTGATTCGAAAGCAATAAGATCATTTCACAATAATTCAGGATCTTTCAAAACTTCTCCTTTCATCGTGGTTTTGATAACTTGAAAAAACATCGCCACCTTATTAGAGCAAAGTATATTGAGCTGACATAAAATACCAAAAAACAGAACTACTTGGTTACTTGGAGTAGAAGCCTTACGGAATTCGGATGTTGTAATGTCAAAATGAGTTTTAAATGCTGACAAATTGAGCAGTGATGCAGGCCTAATTTATCTATACCACATTTCTAAACGGAATTACCCTGTCAGTCGTCGATCACATGTCTGATAACTTAAGCTGATATTGTGGTAATTCTTGTTTCCAAAATGACATTTATCCTATCTTTCCACATCTTTGTTGATTAATCTGGAGGAAATATAACAAAAAATGGGTTTGCCAAATATTTCAAATGCAATCTGCGTTTTGCTGCAATTAAAATTGCAGTCTTACTAGATATTATTTAATAAAGAGTCTGAGGCGTGCAATTCTTCTAAGACCTTTTAAAATTAATTTAAAAATTCCCCTGGTTTAAAATAACATTTTTTGTTACATCGCTCACCGTCAAAGCAATTCGTGATTAATCAAGCCGATAATCTATGGAGTTTGGGTTTGAAAGATTAATTGAATGATGCCAGCATGATATTGTATGATTTTAAAATAGTCTAGATGTTAGGTTATAATTTAAATTTTTTGCGACAACAATATTTCAACGTCAATTTGCTCATAGACCGCTTAATCTTGGCAAGAGTTTGTAAAATTAAAATTGAAAAAATAAATGCTTAAATTTGGTAATTCCCATCCATATCAACACGCTTCAGAATTAGAAATCGATAAAGAAACAAAATTAGAACCCAAATGCACAAAAACATAAGTTTAAAGGTTGGTTTCCATTAGGCCTAGACTGCAAGAGTGGCCCGAAAATTCTTTGCTTCACGCTACGCCTGCAATCTACCCCTAATGGAAAGCAGCCTTAAGAGTTTTTCCTTCTTTTTTTGAAGATTAATAGCAATATCTAGTTTACTAAATAGCAAAAGTGCGGATCGTAATTAGAACATTATCTAGTGTAGAAATCAAACATATATTAATAACATAAACAGAGAGTTTGGAAGAGGACATGTTTTGCTTGATTATACTTTGCTAGAGCATGAAAGCTGCTTTTGAAAAAAACAGTTTAACAGGAGCAAAACCATGTTTGGCTATTTTAAATATGGAAAACTGCAAACTGTGCTTAACTGTCATCTTGTAAAGTTTGACCATTTAATCTTTGTAAAACAGATTTTAGCAGACATTATATTTCAATACAACGTTTCCGAGAATGGCACGAAATTTGAAATTGTGCAAGTAAAACACGAAAAAAAGGGAAAAGGGTATAAATACAACGGACATATCAATCAATCGGGAGAAGCTTATAAAACAGCGTCAAAGAAAGTGCTCAAAATGCATCTAGCTTAACTGCGCGCAGTAGCTAGATTTCACTTACTGCACAAGCGTTTGCTGGGTTACGCTTATCTTAAACAATGATACGCCAGCATTCACGTGTGAAGTAAGCAGATGTTTATTTTGCAATTAAATTTTAGGCTCAGCTGCTTATTTTCAGCCTTATGTTAAAATGAAAAATCAATCAAACAAAAACCTGTCGCTTGAATGTCTGTGGCATATCTAAAAGTTAATTTGAAAAACCAAATAATTTCAGATTTTGCCCGTTTGTACAAGATAAAACCAACAAAAATACCTCCAAAATATTTTTCAATCAAAATGTGTAATTCTTAAGAGTTTATCAGATAAGTTATAGCAGCTTCTCCCTTCTTCAAAATGGTATTTCATGTTTGAAAGCGTTCTTTTTTCGTAAATATTGAAAAATGAATATCAGTAAAAAATTGTTTCATAAGCAATAAATAAATACATTTAAAAGGAAAGTAGAAGGTTTAACACTAGTTCCCAAAATATTTAGTTACCGAACAATCGATAACAATTGGTCATCAAAAATACCGCAAAAAACCGTGTAACTTGTTCGTCGAAATTTTTGTACACACGAACCACAAAATCACAACATTAAAGATTATGAGATTATGTCTATTTCATCAATTGATTTCGCTTAGGTTTGATCAGAATGGCAGTTATAAGCGAGGTTATCCGCTGAATTTTAGTTTCAAAAAGTTTCTTTTCAACTAACTTGGTTTTGAAAAATAATTACGTCCTGTTTTCTCTTTACCACCAATTCTTATCAGTTAGCCCAGAAAAAGTATTCAAAAACCCATGACATCAGGTTTGCTGTTTACTTTTGCATAAATCGATTTCGACCAAATGGAATATCATCAGGTGCCTTGGGACGGTACGCTATATAAATAGAATCATTTATTAAAACCTTAAATTTAAAGAAATAAAAAACAAAATTTTTAAGCAAGTTTGCATATCTGCGGAAAAATCTTAAATTTTCTATGGCGATGATTGCTATTAATAGCTTCAGCAAAAAAACGTTTGTGACCACTTATGTTTGAGTAAGCTGTGATTTATCAATTTAGACTAGACAATAATAATTGCTCTAAACTTGGCGTTGGTGTGTCCTTAACTGATTTCCTGCCTGAAATTAGATTTTTACTTCATTACAAAAAATTAAAAAAGGAAGAAATGTCAATTATATTTAGAATGTTGATTTTAGCAAATCATTACTTGATTTTGAAATTCAACCACAAAACAGTTTGCTCAACAGTAGCATCATATAATGGTGCACGCAAGTGTGAAAAAAAGCTTACCGTCAGGGAAAGGCCGAGATAGACTTTCACAAAAACTGAGCATTTTTCCGGAGGCTTGGTCAGTTTTTTATCACTTCAGCTGTAGAAAAAGGAACTAAGCACAAAAGCTATGTAAGTGACTTTGCTTTAAAGAGAATTGTCGTTTTACTAATTAAGTTAGATATACATGTAGCTTGACATAGGAGGTGCAATAAGAACTGTCAGAGCTACTGGCCTAGGAACTTTTTTCAAAGAAATGTGCATTTAGAACATGTTTACTGTTTCTCGCAAAAGTTTAAAATCATTTGGCTCATTTTTTAACCGTTTAATGCATTATACGTACTATCTAAAGTTTTTGATTTTTAAAAACTTGTATTTATTTTGAAGTTAAAAATGGTAAACTTTTTTGTGTGCATAATTAAAACAGCTCATTAATATAACTAGAATTCCAGATATGCAAATAGTTTCGATATATTGTGTGTTTATTGTTTTGGTCTGGACCTAATTTTCTCAATGACGGTGTATAAACTAGTAAGAGCATATTTTTAAAATCGAATACCTGGTATAGCTGAAAGTGAACACCACTCGCGTAATTTTAGTTAATTCCTGACATGAAAATACGCTATGATTTTGTTGTTTTTAGGATTTTTCTAGCTTTTTATTAAACTACGAATAAATGATGAAATTTTTAATCGCGCTGACCACGGTTGTCTGTTTGATTCCTTTTTTAAATGCGGCCGGAAAAAGTACAGTTCAACCAAGTAAGTACTAACTACTTGCTAGTGTGAGCGTAGATGGGGTTTCGAATGCTACTAACGCCTCTCAAAATCATTTATCAAGACATTTGTAATTATCCTTTTGGTTTTCGAAAGAACTTTTTAGTGATCTCAAACAATTTGAAAAAGAAATCACTTCAGATTAATTGCTAAAATTTGTTTTTTTAGCCCTGATTTAATTAATATCTCAAAAATCTGTGAGGGCTTTCAAAAAACTTAATTGCAAGTCACGTTTTTTTCGAATTTTCAGCTCCGCTCTATCGGTGTATTTTAGTAATACAAATCTTTCTCCCGAGCATGAAATAGCGGTATGAAAATATGTAATTCTTTAAGAATCACGTCCAAAAAAATACATTCTAGAAGAGGCATAACAATAAAAGTTGACGGCAATTTGTCCCTAATAAATTTTCTCTTCCAGTTCTTAAATTTCAGAATATTGCTTGAAAAATATAGCTATAGGTTTTGTAGGATGACTTATAATTTTTTTATTGTGGGGGCAAATCAAAATTGTATACTTGTACCAAAAAATAGTCTTCAAATAAAATCGGCATCTTAAAAATACGTTATGTCTGGTAGAATATTAATTTGAAGAATTTCTCACATCTGCCCAGCTGCATAAATTACTACTTGTTGTTTTGCAGAGGCGTGTTACATTAAAAATCAAGCGTTCTTGGAAGGTGAAAATTTCCAATATTATCACGACCGTGTTAAATACAACTGTACGTGTATGATCTACAACGGCGAAACGTTTGGAAATTGCACCAAAAAGTAAGATGAATTCCGTCTTTTTATTCAAATGTTTGAACGCAAGATAAAAGGAAAGTCTGGAAAAATGTGAAGTGCATGTGCGGTGTAAAAGTAGGGCACTCACCCATCGGCATTCGGTGGAAGTCGTACTTCGAACCAGGGGCCTGCGAGGTAAAATTTTGTGGGCCCCCGAAGGATATGACTTGAGGCCCGCGTCCACAGATTGATCAACCAAATAAAAAAAAGGTTTTCTGTCGAAAAAATCCTTCCATCTAAGGCGTGACATATAAAAAAGGACATTTTGTAGGAAAATTTTGCCTGTTGAAAGTTTATTTTCAAAAAAAGTTCTTCAGTCGAAAAGCTATGACATTTTAAGAGAGGTGAGGACTACACAGACGTCTCGGCTCGCTGTATCATCCGGTTGAGTAAAATTGGCCCGAATGTAAAAAAAGTTTGTTTTCTCTTGCTTTAAACTAATCAGCAATGATAGACCATGACTACAGTAATTAGTCGAATCTTGCCGTTACTGGCAAGGTTATTTTTGATTGCTACAGTTTAGCAATAGTTCTAGGCTAATTTCTATATTCATTTTTCAGATGCTCTCAAACCGTCTACCCTCCGCAATGTAAACCTCAGAAATCTTTGACCGGTTGCGCCAATTATATCACATGTCCATTGGAAGACACGTGCGTAGATAACACGGTGAGGAAAAACTGAAGACGCCTGGGATAACAGTTTCAATTGCGGAAAATACTGCTTGGGGGGACTAAAGAACCCATGTTTCTGAAATTGATTTGTAAAAAGCAACATTATTTAAAGTGCCCTAATACTTCTTTATGTGCATTTTTGTTTCTAAAACATGTACAGTTACAGTAATTAAATACTCTATAGTTAATCTACGGAATCAATTAGTAATCCAATGCTTGATGTTTAAAAAATGTATCAGAACATTTGTTTGTCAAAACTCTCCTCAACTTTCTGAAATTTTTTAAATGTTCAATTTGAAGCTCTTACAAATTAATAATAACATTGCGGTTGCAGTTCATAATTTAATGTGCTTGGTGTAAGTCCTTTCCGCCATTTTGCTAGAGAACAAAAATAGCTATCGAAGGTTATGATGTAAGCCACATGCAATCGAAAAAGGTCGAGAAAATGGTGGCTGCGCCGCTAAATTAATTAGCTAAATGAGAGCAATAAAAGAGGCGTATAGTTGGCAAAACGCCTGCATTCTTGATGCGATAGATTGTCTATTGCCGCCTTTTGTTCTTCAGATCAATTATTTTACACGTACATTGACGTGTCTGCAACTTTAATTTTGCAGACAAACCTCAAAAAAGTGTTTAAACATTGTGATGTTTTTGCCAAACATGCCAAATTCTATCAGCTTTACAAGAAATTTTTTTTCTATTGTTCTAAAACACTCTTATTTCAGAACAGCTTTTTTGTCTCTAAAGGATTTGCTGCACAATTTAACCCCTTTAGCTAGGACAGAAAATCACCCTCCCTAAGAATCGACGGCATATTCAGCCAGACGCCGCCAGAGTTAACGTCAGTGATGGGATTCTGGGGGTTTGCACGGGTTCGTGTGAACCCGTTCTTGTTTTTTTGTTATAGACGTTCGGCATGGTTTTCTGGAATGAGGAAACCTGTTGTCAGTGAGTTCGATACAAAAGAGAGCCTGTTCTTAAAATTTTGCGTCCCATCACTGGTTAACGCCCATATAAGTGACGCTAAAAATAAGGAAAATTGCCTCCGTTAGCGTTGGCGCAAACAAAAATTTAAAGCCGGTAGCGCTCAACACTATGTTTGGCACATTTTTTTCTCCAACATTTTAAACTTTTTTATCACCAGCAATTGTAACTTTGTAAAAAAAATTATCCACAATGCTATTTTATTCCTCATTTCTTATTTTAGACTGGTATTTCTTATAAGAAAGGTGACAAGTGGAAGAATGCCGAGAACTGCACTTGCGTTTGTATTGGCAATTACAAAGGAATGCACCCGTGCATGTGCAAAAGTAAGTTGGCAATGATTGCAAGCAAAAATTTTGTTGTAGAGTATACGCAGACGTGGACTTCTAAAAAAAGAACCATCAGAAAAATCGTAATAACGTTTCAGCAAATTCACGTAGATCAAACTACGGGTAAAAGTTAGCTTTTGTGCTAATTGTTAAAAGTGAAGAAATATTTAAATTAGAAAACTTATCTCTTTTTGACGTAAAAAGCAAACTTGCTAATGTCGACTAGTAGCCATGGTAATTATAAAACTGGTTAATTACTTCGTTGCTATTGTGACGTCCCAAACACATGGGTAATGTCTAGAAATATAAGTACAGGGTAGCCACAAAGTCACGCACCAATGTTAATATTTATTATTTACTGAGTCGTGTCTACAGGAACTTTGAATTTCGTATTGGCCCGTGCATAGCTGGAAACGGCGAACATATCGAGCATTTATAATCCTTGTAAAGAACTTTGAATTTGAATAAATGTTACTACTATAACTTTTTAATTAACATTGGTGCGTGACTTTGTGGCCACCCTGTATAATGAATAACTACGTAATTAACAGTTGTGCAGGCTATTTGAATAACACTTTTGTTGAGCTTCCTTAATAAAAAAAGCTCTCTACTACGGTTTCTAAAGTAAACTTTGTCTTTGCGATTGGGCCATCTTTGTTCGGAAGAGGAAAATAGGTTTATTTGGAAAAGGCATGTTCAAGTATTTACGCACTTTTGTAGATAGGGTTGGTCCTTCTTCAGTTATACAAGCTTACTTTTTACAACTTTAAGTTCATTAGTCTATTTCTTCAAAATGTTCCAACATTTTTCTCCTAAAATTTTTTCAGTTTTTGAATTGGCAAAGATTGAGGTCTAATTTTTTTCAGACAAACCTCTCCGGCCCACATCACCACCATCTCAATCAACATCATTATCATCAACTTTGGAAGAATTTGAAAAAAATTTAAGAGAGCTCTCAATTCCAAAAGCATGTGAACCTGACGATTCAGTTTACTGCAAGGTCTGCCGAAAGTGGGGTAAGCGAAATAGTAATTTTGAAGTGAATTGGTAGGAAATGTTTGTAATTAAACAAAAAAAGCTTTTTTCTGGCTTCACTGAACAGCGTAGTCTAAAGCCAAGTTCGAAGCCTTGGTCTTGCTTCATCAGCAAGCAAAAATTTTTACAAACATATTTCGTGCAAGCACAGGAAACCGGAGTTTTAGCGACTCTAAGCAAAAAGAATAAAACCAAAATGCAGGTACAAACACATCTAGATTAGCCTATACCATATAGGTAACTAGTAGGCCCACTGATATCCGCGTGCTTGCCTGAAGATGATATTAGAGCAAAAATTAAACGGTTGCATAAAAATGCAGTATAGCATTTACCAGCTATTTGGCTTTATTCGTTGTACTCGAGAACAAACAGTTTTTCTTGGACACAGCTATATACAGTCATCGCGAACGTTTTCTAAGAATCATTCTATCGTTGTTGCCACAAAGATGTACTTTAACTCAATTAATCCCACCCCCTGCTGTTGCCACAAATTATTTTGACGTTACGGTACTGTAGGCTTTGTTTTAATGATGATCCTTGTTGTCTTCTAGATTCACCAAATGCCACGTGTTTCCAAGTGAAGAAGTGCGACCAATGGAGCCTAACATCACCCTCTGTCACAAGCATTCCACTAACATGCACATGCATTGGACCTGATAACGAAAGTGTTTGCAACGTCCAGAGTCGTCTTAGAAGGTATTTACTATTACCATAAAAACAGTGGCCCATTAAGAGAAGGATAAATGGCAACGGTCACCCAAAGGGTGGGACAGTTGCAAAATACGTGAAATCAAAATGGGTTTCGAGGTCTTGAACGTTACAAAAAGCTCCGACCCACCGCCAAAATTTGCCTCTAAGTACAGCAGTGCATACGGGCTGCTGCATTTCTGTGGTGAGCACTACAGCTTAGCTTTTGCTAAAATAATTGCGTTGAGACAAAAACAACATTCCATGATATGACACGCGACATGGCACCGTTTTGAAATAAAGGCTGTGCCATAAAATTGGCCGTAGAAACGAAGTAATTGCGCTGAAGTCGTATTGGCTGCGTGCTGTAAGGCCAAGTATATTGCAATGAACACAACGACTCAAAATCAACTCCGCCATCTAACTCTATACTTTTACTGCAACGCCCTATTACACTGCGGCAAGTCTCTACCCGTCATACTTTCATTGGATTTCTTTATTCCCAGTTCTTACCCTTATCATGGCTTGCTACACAGACTAAAAACCTTAACGCTCTAAGGCAATGGTTTCCAACCAGGGTTCCGCCTGTACAGTCAGGGGTTCCCTTAGAAGTTACACAAATTTTCATTTCATTTTATTAATATAAGTAAATACTGTTTTTTGCATAAGGCGATTGAATTATTGCACATGGGTTACTCGAGTCACTGAAATGTTTCCTTGGGGTTCCACTTCAGCAAAAAGGTTGAAAACCACTGCTCCGTGGCATCCACTACTATAATTATTCGTTACAAACTTATAGTTTGCTCGAAATAACCGTAATGGCACAGATGTCATACTATGAACCCGCAAACGTGGAGTATGGCATGCCTAATTTGAATTTAAATATATAGGTAACTAGTAGATTTTTAACTAGTAGATAGTATAGATAACTAGTAGATATCAGTGGGCCTACTAGTTACCTATACATTCAGGTATTATACTATGAACCCGCAAACGACGCGTTTGGCATGCCTAATCGCAATTGTTTTGAGCAAAATCTAAGTCGCTAAATAGCCAATCAAACGCATTAAGCATCTCCTATAACTTCAAATCTACTTTTGTTTCAGATCTCTCCTGTTTTCTAAGCTTTTAGGCGAAATAACTGTGAAGACTTTTGCAAAGAGAAGTTCAACGGTGCCGGACTTCATTTGAAATCTGAACTTTTAATGTATAAAGGCGAAACTGCCAGATTGAAGACTATTTGAAATTTTAAATTATCTACATCGCTTTTCTTGCCAACTTAACCGCTCGCTCGGTTTGGGTTGAAAAGCTGTGACGTCACTCAGACTAATTGTGTTTCCGTAGTGCGACGAGTGTTATAACACAGCTGTTTTAAGCAAAAGTTCGACTACTAAGCTAAAAATTAAAAAGTAGCGATTAAAACGTTGAAAAATTAACAACATCCCAGCAAAACAAAACTGACTTTTTCGCACTTGAAAAAACCATCAGACCAAAATTTAAACCGAAAGTGTACCTTAAACAAAATATCTAGGTGAAAGTTAAATACTAGCTTGCACAAGGCACAAAACATGTTTTTTTTAACCTTTTACAGCTTCCTTGAAACTTCAGCTCTTGATCTGCTGTCGATATTACAGTGTACCTTCACTACATCGCGGTTCAAATTTTACAGATTCATGACTTCGCTGGTTTTTTGTGATGCATATATAAGAACTTTGATGGCGAATTTTCAGATAAAATCTAGAAAAACCACAAAAATTTTCCCGTAAATTGATTAAATAATGATAAATAATAAGTGGTATTCAATATCACTTTCTTATCTAAAAATAACAAAACATGCATAAAATAGCATAAAAGTATATGTTCCGAGGTTTGCGTGCGTCTACCAGCTCGCTCAAAATGTTTACGCGGCTTGAATTACTTTGTCTTGTGCTGTACGGAACTGATTTGTTCAAATACAGTACTAATCAGTACTAAGGACATCTGTGAAAGTAAGGTTTTCTATGTATAAAAATATAGAAAGGGTTTGTGATTCGAAAAGAAAATTTGGCCGATTTAATTACGTTTTCCTTTTTTAACTGTTTCCTACTTCGCGGATTTTGAGGTATCATGGGGGGTTTTGGAAAGGAATTACCGCTATAGGTGAGAAAACTACCGCTATGTTAATTTGAAATAAGTTCAATGTTGACACAGCTGTATTTTACGGAACTTTAAAAACTGGATCATGCTTTCAATTTAAGTCAAGCACCCCTACCGTCCTGATGCTTAATGTGATTTATAAACTTTCTTGTTTGCGTGATACAAGCGTGTCACACATAGGTATCGCTTCCCGCCACTTGGTCACCAGAGCACAAGAGCACTTGAATTTAAACTTCAGCAAAACTGCAGCTACCAAGCACATCAGTTCATGTCAATGCTACAATGCCAATAAACTTGACGCTAATTCTTTCAAAATAATTTGCCTAATACCGGCTACGAAATCAAAGTTCAAGAAGAGTTACATATTAAAAAAACAAACCTCGATTCAATTCTCAGTTATAGGCAAACGGTTTTTCTTTTCTGAAAGTTTTTTAGTTTGTTTATTTGTTTCTTAAATTTAAGATTTCGGGTGTTTTTCTGTGATTATTTTCATCATTTAGCCTATTTTGTCATCATCTATATTTGTCAACTTTTGTTGCGTGATACTAGTTGCGTTGTGAGTCAAAAAACGTTATAACTGTAGAATTCGCAAACTGCTTTTCATTTGCAAAACTTGCTGATACAGTAAAGATCAAAATAACTTCTCTGATGAGGGCAAAAGTATCAATAATTGCTGAAAACGCTTAAATTTTTAATAAGTGTGCTTACTATTTTATCTGTGCTTTGCTTTGCTACGCAATAGCGTGAAACATTTTTTGTTTCTCTATTCAGTTTTAGGTGCGAAGTGCTCTCGCTTCGCGCATAAAACTAAATAGAGAAACAAAAAATGTTTCACCCTACACCTGCAATCTACGCCTAATGGAAACCAGCCTAGTAGCGTAACACTTGCAACCTCACCATAATTACATCGGGCTGATTTAATTATATTTCGTGACCGTTACTAAAGCAAAAAGCATTGTGTCAAGTTCACTTTAGCAGAAAACTGGTAAATTTTTTGTCAAAAATGTTTGAATATCTATCTTTAGAGACTTTCTTGAATGGATTTACTCTCTACCGTGTTTTGTAAATTCTAACTGAACCATCAAAGAGCCCAAATATTACCGAAAATGGCCAAAAAAAAGCAATCTGGGTTGAAGGCGGCAGTTATTTCATGTTATCAATTAATCTCTTTTTTTAAAATAGTTACTGAAAGCCTTACTTTTTTATTTCTTGCTTAGAAGACAAGCACCAACTTTAGTAATTCACCGTTTTTCATTTTCATATTCATAAAATGTTTATTGCTTTCATTTTTGGTATTAATGATATTTACCTTTTAAAGTTTTCTATTGTTTTTATTGTTTTAAATGTTTTCGTTAACTACACTGCAGTATTTAATTATGAGCCTATTAGGATCTTATATGTACAGATTCTCTATGTTGTTTATATTCATACGATTGTTTGTATTAAAAAAGTATAAAATGAAGTTGATTTTTTTAATCAGTTTGATAGTTCAGTTAATCTGCAGCCAAGAGAAAGTTTGTAATCGCTGACCAACTTGTAGATGTGCAACAAGAATTTTTGTAATGGGACAAATCAAACTTATGCTGGCTCCCAATCGGTTAAACAAAATGCATCGATTTTGATGCTTGACCTCTACTAATAAATATACAGGGTGTCCCAAAAAGATGTACTCACCGTTTGACCTTCTAGTAATCATACATTTTGTGTGTAAGTAGATGTGTCTTGACAAATGTACAATCCTAAGAAGTTAAATTAATAAGAAAATAATAAAAAATAAACAAATTAATATAAGTAATAATAAAGATAAACAAATTAATATAGAACCCATTATTTATTGTTATGTAGATGAATTTTTATACACGCAAATGTTCGAATTGCCTTCCTTCATTTTCCAAACACAGCTGATAACGTCCAACAATGGATTCGATAACGTTGCGAAGCACTTCATTTGAAATTGCAAGACATTTTATTCGAATTTCTTCTTTTAAACCCTCAATTGTCTCTGGTTTTGCCGCATAGACCTTATCTTTAAGATATCCCCAGAAAAAAAAATCCATTGGCGTAAGGTCTGGTGAACGCGCAGGAAATTCAACGCTACCTCTTCTGCCAATCCATGTGTTTGAATATGTTGCATCGAGAACAAACAGTATGTAATTAATTGTCTGTCAAAGAGTGAGCACATCTTTTTGGGACACCCGAACAAACAGTATGTAATTAATTGTCTGTCAAAGAGTGAGTACATCTTTTTGGGACACCCTGTATATAGACGTCTCTAAAATCGACTCCTTACAGCTTTTAAGTATTTTGACATTGTTTTTACATTCTTTTGAAGTAATACACACATGGCTGAGTGGGAATCAACCCTCCCACTTCAGTCCTTCTGGCTGGGCTTCTGCAAACACTAAGTCAAGCAAGGTTATCGATTTCAAGAGCGAAACAGTGGAGGAGTGTTGCAAACTTTCTACTGGTATTTTTTTTATTGCAAGTCCAACCTCTGACAGTATAGAGCAAGGTGTCCAACTGCAGGAATGTACTACTTATCACTCACGACCTCAACCTGTAGCTTGAAGACCGTTTCATTACCATGGTGTTCGAACGCAAGCAGAAGCTTTGTTGGTTACATTGCGTCGCAACACGCTCTCGCATATGAGATCACTGATTGCTTGTTCCGTTACAGCAAAACAAACAAAGCTTCAATAAAAGCTTGCACTTTTTTCGCTACGCAAAGACTTCATCGAAGCAGATTCGGAAAGCGCCACTCCAAATTAAACAAAATATTTGATGGCTCTTATTAACCACCAATCAGACAACATGTCTAGTAGATTTTTATCTTTATCATTTCTGACTGGGTGTAGTCGTATTAACGTGTGGTCAGCTGCAAATAAGACTTTTCTGGAAATTATTAAAGTCCGATTTAATAAAATTTTAATAGCAATATCGTCCTATTGCATTTATGATCCAGTGTGATAACTGTGCAAAGATCATGATATTTTATAGCTTCACAATATCTACGTACATGAACCAGCTAAAGTATTGCAGCCTATAGACTCTATGATAATTAACTTCCAAAGAATATTTATGTTTCATTTAAAAGACAAGGTTTCACACAACCACATCAAACTTGACTTGTAGAATTAACAGTTAATATTATCCATTGTGCAACTAAATCATTCGATCAAATCCAACTTTCTTTTGAGGATTTAAAGTATGGCGTGACCTAGAATCCGAAATTATGAGTATACATAGAGTTTCATTTAACGAACTTTAAAACAACTATTTGCTTCCAATATACTAAATTTAGCTCCAATGATTTCCATATGACGTTCATTTGAGTTTGCATAAGCTTTGTTAATTTCTTTTTGACACCTGTGTCTGTAGGTTTATTTTGTTTAGTTTCAGATTACCAGGTTCATGAGAATATTTTTATGATTATAATAAATCTCACACGGATTTCTCCGCCTTGATTTATGTTTGTTCATTTCGGCAAGATCAAACCGGTCTCCGCATTGCTAATCATTTTTAGCTACTTAGACAAACACGTATCAAGAAATAATGAGAGGTAACCTACTTATGAAGGCTTGATATGTACAGTTATTGATTGATATAACTTATACTCAACTAAAAGCAGTTCGAAAGGCCAATTACCATTGCGATGAGATTCAAACCTACAGCCTCCTGATTACTAATCAAATGCTCTAGACCAGATGCTTTTTTAGAACATTTGACCTTCTATCAGAAGGCTTTGGGTTCGAAACCCAACCGAAATCTTTTTAGCCATTTACACTGCTCCATAGTGAGCATAAGCAAACCCAATTACGAACCCTGCACATTATTAGAGAAGCAAGGTAGAAAAACTGAGCTGGTCGTAAACGCACCTTAATTCGCTTCTTTTTTCTGCAACTCCCGCAGTCAAAAGGCGTCTTGCGTGGTGATCTATCGGTTCTTCGAAGCTTCCAGGTTTTCGCTTCAGTTAAAATGTATTTTGTGGGCCAGTGTGTTTATTGCAAATCTTTGAAGCGCGCAAAAACCAAATAAACAATCCGTCTTTCTTTCTTTTTTTAGACGAATGTGTTGGATGTTATCCTCTAAAGTCCTGTCATATGACGAAGGATACCAACCTATCCCCTCTGTGACGTCACTGACTAAGACGAAAGCTGTATGGGACAACATGTAGCAGAAGCTTGTAGCTAGCACAGACATCACTTGAAAGGTTTACGGATCAATTCTACATTTAACATGACTATATTAAAATCAACGGCAAAAGTTGTCGCGTAATTTCCTATTGTCTAGTCTACTTGTGCACTCCGTTTCATAACTGTCGCAGTTAAAACGACATAAATGATTTTAATTTATCGGCCGAAATTTTCAAGTACAGCTCTTAGCCGTAATGTTGGTCACAGCGACGTAATTGGGGTCAAACGGCCGGTGCTCTCAGACGGGACTGACTTAAAAAAGCAGTGATCGAGCTTTTTGTGAGCAATTAAAGTATCAATTTTACAAGATCGCAACTTTTTAACACAGTGCTCTGTTGACACAAAAAACTGCAACATGCAGAGTCGTTGTTGGGTGATTTCAGCTTAGAGCCAATTATCCTAGAAATTTGAATTGGCACTAGCAACTGCTTTTGTTTGTCAGTGGTAGTTAATCGAAATACCAGAACTTAAACTGCAATCTGTTTCCGGTGCTAGCAGATCGAGCTATCACCTTGCTAATGTCCATTTTTGCTTGCTAAAGTGCAGTACGTCAAGGACAAAGTTGAATTATTTGTCCTTGACGCTTCAACCTTGAAGTTTTGTCAACTTCAATTGTCTTTTCACGCTCAAAGACTTACGTGCAGCGTATTTAGTCAATTTATTATTTAAAAATTGAATAATAATGAAAACTTTTTTCTCAAAATGGCGCTGCAGATTCGCATGAAAAATAAGGGCTTGAACATTTTGGAAAGGAGTTGAATTCACCTGTTTTTCTCTCCTTAAAGGCGCCCTTGCGCGCGAGCTTGAGTGTGTTGCGTAGTGTGCGGGTGTATGTGTGCGTGCGCGAGCGTGTGTGGGTCTCTGCGTTGTTTATTAAAACACTTTTTCGTATGCTATTTCATTTTATGTAACCATTAAACTGGCTTTGATGTTAGTGAGTGGCCGCAACACGATAATATCACGATCGCTTTGAGAGCTATTCATGGCACTTTCATTACGTGTGCTACGTCTTCTTATTTTACAGTGGATGTGTTCAATTGATAAGCGTCATGCAAACGAACTTAAAACTTTTTTTCAGCTTTTGCCTTCACCTTTGAGCGAACCGGCAAAAGCCACTTTTCGCCATATCGGATGCAAATTTTACCACAAAAGTTACAAACACAAAATTGAGGGATTAAAATGTGGTTCCTCTTCCCCAATTTTTTTCTGGCGACGTTCCTATATTTAGGCAATTATGTTTTGAATACAAAAAACTACGAAAAACGCGCTTGAGCTTAATTCGAGTAGTTTTGGCTTTAACTTAGCAAAGTAATAGTCGGGCGTTTATGATATTTCTAGAATCAATTAAAATAAATTCATCGCGTTAATTCGACAAAAAAGTCTAGCGCAGCGGCTTTCAACCGCAAGTTAATTGGCTCCCTATATTGAGAAGCAAAAATCCGGGCATTAAGGAGGGAATTGGTGAGCAGATACCGCGTTGTGCAATTTACGTAAACACTTTAGTGTTTCTGCGTGGGTATGTGTATGAACCTTAAGAAAGTGAAAAAAATCTATGGAATGTGTAAAAGATTTCAAATCTTTGATTCTGTTTGAGTTTGGCGAGGATTTGAACCGTCACTCCTTGGTTTTCAGACACGTCTCAACACCTTGCTATCTTCCTGACAGACTTTAACAACACAAAAATCTTTCAAGCAGCGATATATTGAGACGTTTTAAACATTACATCATTAATTAACATAAGCCGAAGAGAGTTTGTGGCAACGGTTAAATACCTTTACCACTTTACGTTTAAATAAGACATATACAGGGTGAGCCAAAAGTAGATGGACAGTAAAAAACATTTATTTAGAGATCACGTATACGTACAATTAGATGTAATAAAACAATTATATCATTGAAAATGTAATGTTCTTTATTAACGCAAATGCTCCAATTGTTTTCCTTCTTGATTTACACAATTTTGAACTCTGTCTCTACGCTTCGACAAACTTTTTCGCACTGGTCACTTTGGGCATTAATTTCTTGAAATGCATCTCTTAAATGAAAACAGATAAAATTAAAACAAATTTAGTTATAAAATTGAAATTATATACCACAAATAACATAGTTGTAACATAGTTATAATAAACAATTACATTAATATAACTGATACATGAACCTATTCCAATTACTGTTCACCTACTTTTGGCTCACGCTGTATATCTCCATTGACAAACTGGCTACCTTTAAATAAGACATATATTTTTATTTACAAACTGGCTTGCTTTAGATGTCAACGTATAATTTGATTTTGTCACCAGCCATCTTCTAACTTCTCAATATAGCTTTCACTTACACGAAAAGAGCTATATTGAGAAGTTAAACTGGCTTGCTATTCTACAAACTGATAAACTTAAGGGTCTTTTACAGAAAAATAAAGTAAGCTAATTCCAAAGCAAGATACAATCTGGCTATTTTCAACCCGACCAAATACATGTAGAAATGTTAGGGCTTCATGCACGTTTTTTCAAATAAAAAGTTTGCTGGTTCAAATGTAAAAGGTTTCCAGCTCTATTTGTAATATTTCATTTATTGATTCAAACTTGATAGTTAAGAATAATCCCCAAGCTTAATACCCAGGCCCGGAACATTGGGACCGTTCATGTAAACAAGTTCATCGTTCGGTAAAACGCCCGTTCCGGTGTGCTCCTATGGTGCGGGGTCCTGTTAGTAGCTTGAGCACTGTGATCGCGCAAACCCTGTCGAAGAACTGTGTGGGGGAATCTCCGGTGTGATTGTTAAGTGGTATTTGGCGCTAGTTACGTCGCCTATCGAGTCGCGCTATGTAACACACTAACCATAACCCGTGCGGTGTGCTAGTTGTGGGAATCGGTAGTTATGTTCAGAGTGAAATAGGCGAAGTGGTTGACTTCTTGGCGGCCTTGCATTATATAAGCCGCGGTGCAGCCATTTGGGATCCACCGAAATCAGTTTAGCGCCCTCAAACGTTACGCGTACATTGTATTCTTAAACGCCAATGCTAAGGCAACGCGTCTGTGGGATTCGAACCAGCTTCTTTGGAACTGGCCTCGCGCGCCGAGTCTCGCTGCCATGCACCACATGCTGCCAACCATGCCTTAAAGCACCGCATTTAGTTTGTAACCTTTGGAAGACCTTTTTATGCCTAATCACTGCTGGTGTAATCAGCTTTACATAAGGATATCAGTTTTAGTCCATAGTTGAGCGGCTAGCAGTACGTCAAAACACACGTACGTTCAAAAGAAAAACGGGACGTAAGTCTTGTGCTTCGTGTAAGCTTGTTTTATAAAAGTGATGCTATTGGGGGATCTCTTGGCCCTTGGCAAGCCCTGCTGATGAGTCCAAAAGGACGAAGCGCGTTCAGGAATGGCTTTGCAAATTTGAAAATACCTCGCAATAGCATTGCTTCCTTCGGAAGCCTCGCGCCTGTAGAACTCGCTTTGTTGTTTGATTCTCGCTTATAAGACGCTCTTTATCGATTGTAACCACTTGGAACTAGCAATAAAATGGAAAAGATAATTTAAAGGTTTACGCTGCAGAATGCCAATTCGGCAATTGAGGCTTCAAAAATATTGACCTTCGAAAAAAAATTTAATTTGGGACCCAAATAATGCAATTAACAGAAAAAATATAAAAAATCCAAGTAAAAAAGACCCTTAAATTTGCAGTAGGGAGGAAAGCAAAAACGTTAAAAACCCTTGATCTAGTGTCCGGTTTTCCAGCTTTTAACATCAAGTTCACAATTACCCACCTTTATCTTA